>PVHP010032533.1:0-20230 GCA_004024765.1 Zapus hudsonius | reverse complement strand
GCACACGCAGGGAAGAAGCAGGAGGATTGCTGCAAATTCAAAGCCAGACTCGACTTCGTAGCAAGAACCTGTCTCAAAAAACTAGCCAGGTGTGGTGGCGCGCACCTTCAGTCCCGGCACACAAGAGGCTGAGGTAGGAGGATCACTGTGAGTTCATAGGTACAGAGTGAGTTCCAGGTCAGCCTGGGCTCCCGTGAGAGCCTGCCTCAAAAAAACGAAACAAAACAAAACCCAAAAGGCAACAACAAAATCACCAAAATCTGATGCAACCACTTTGGAGATAATATTTGAAGCAAACACAACCACCCTCTGGTGTCTACATACATTGATTACTTAGGGAGAAGGCCTCCGAATGTGCTGGAAGAGGCAAGCCATGCATAATTCCAGAAAAGACAAAAATATTCACAATAAAATATATCATTAGGGAACTTGAGAAGGACTGACAAACAGATCTGCCACTGATCCTCGAGCTGGGCCAGCATTATTGTTGTCTAGGCCAGAAGTACTCCAAGGGAAGGCTCACGAGCTGGCTTTGAAGAGGCTTAGCTTAGTTAAAAGCCCAAATCAAAAAATTTTTTAAAATTTCATTTGCGTGCGTGCGTGCGTGTGTGTGAGGACCTTGTGCTGCTGCAAACAGGCGACAGATGCTTGCACCACTTTTTGTGTGTGGCTCAGAAATTGAACCAGTGAACCAGGGGCTGGCAGACTTTGCAAGCGAGCACCCTTAACTGCTCAGGTATCTTTCTAATCCCTAAAATCAAATTCTTAATAAACGCTGTAGATTAGAATAATGATGATTACAATAATGATAGTTCCCATTAGTAAGACTAATTATTCCTTAAGCAGCATAAAAGTAATGATGTGGAAATTTTCACCAGCTACTATGAAACTGTTTCAATAAGAATAAGGAACATATTAATTTCTATGTGAAAAGTTAATTTTCTATCTCTGTTATAGGCCTTTGGACATAAACTTTAACAACAGCTATATTTTCAAAGGCTTAGGTTGGATGATGGCTAATATGTAGTGAGAATTCACTGAGTAAGCCTCAGTGCCAGGCCTGTTCTGAGTAACAAGTGGGCCAGGAAGAGGGCCCAGCAGAGGAGGCAAGGCCAAACTGTCCTGTTGAAAAGAAACGCTGATGGCAGTGATCTAAAGAAAACCAGTCTGTTATGTGTCAAACCTAAGAATTCTAGTAATTTTTCGCCTCCCTTGAGGCAAAGCACCCCTTCCACATCCATACACATGCAACACGTCAGATCTTACAAATTCTAGAAGTGTACCAGGGTCTTACTCCAGACTTGAAAAGTGTCCTCTCTGGAAAATGCAGACAACTTAGTATTATGTTTGATTTCTTTTGTAACACATCACAGTTTACAATGACAGCTTCTGAATGTGGGGGTAAGTAAAAACAAACAAACAAACAAAAAACGGTTACTGAACCCTCTTCCCTGCAGGTCTTCATAGGAGCACAGGGTGACAGCAACTTCTTCAGGGACCCTGTGGTCTTGACTCTTGGCTCTCAGGAGGTGGACGGACCAGCATTCGTGTTGAGCTCAGTGATTTCAGCTAATCTGATACGCCATAAGCCGGCTTTGAAACAAATGATTTTTTAAAAAGCTACAGTACACAAGGGACGGCTTTGGCAAAGAAGTAGGAAATAAGACGAGAGTAAGAGAGTTCTTCCTCCCACATACTGAAAGTTTCCAAATGCATATTAATAAAAATGCCGCTCATTGTCTCCTGGTGCACACCTGCTTCAACGCAGGTTATAAGTGGAACCTTTCAGCTCCCTGGCTTTGCTGGCATTCTTCGCTGCTCACGATGTGTGCCAATCAGTCAACGTTTACAGCGAGAACAAGCCTCTTCAAAGTCGAGATAATAACGCTGATGTACTCGGTTGGCATCAGTTAACTCAAAATGGAGAGAGGAAAGGCATGTGACAGGTTCTCCTCAAGGGTCAGCCTGGGACATGCTGTCATGAGGAATGTCAGGCCAGTGTGGCCTCCTGACTTGCCACCAACAGCAACAGCTGCTCTCTCTGCCCAGATGAAGGGAGGACCATCAATACCACCCCTGCTGTCAGGATTTGTCTATAGTTAACAATCCCCTGGTTTAAGGAACATAATATACACCATTTTTTAATTACTTAAAAAAATATCATTCATCCCGGCGTCGTGATGCACGCCTTTAATCCCAGCACTTGGGAGGCACAGGTAGGAGGATCGCCATAAATCTGAGGCCACCTTGAGACTACATAGTGAATTCCAGGTCAGCCTGGGCTAGTGGGAGCCCCTACCTTGGAAAAACAAAACAAAACAAACAAAAACCCACACACACACACACAATCATCTGGTTACACACGAGACAAAAATATGTCTGAAAGCCTAGCTGAATGAACAGTACAATGTCACAATAACTTGCTAGAGCTGTGTTGGCTAATATGGGACCTTTCAGTCACATACGGCCAATAAAAAATAAACTACCCCCCAATACACACCCCAAAAAGCCAGCACCTGCGAGGGGAGGCCGAGGTCATAGAATCGCTATGCGTTGGAGGCCAGCCTGCTTTACCAAGCGAGTTGCAGGCCAGCCTAGGATAGCTTGAGATCCTGCCTGTCTCGACCACAGAAAGCAGAGTGATCTCAGCCCCTCAGGGGTACTCACTCCATTTCAAGTGTTCAGTGTGCTCACACGGGGCCAGCAGCTCTTGTACTGAACAACACACAGATGATCACACCGGACAGTCCTGGGACACAGAACTCACAAGAAGAAAGCTGGTGCTCTGCAGGCATCTTCCCAGCACCACCGAACTAAAAAGCAACTTCGGGTTTGAAATGAACAGACTAGATAAGCATTTTGACCCCTTTCACTTCAAAACCACGGAGGAAAGCTGGTGTGCAAGCTAGAATTCTCCACCGAGAGCAGCTCGTAGGCCTGGCTGTGTGGCACCAACCAACTCTGCCACATGCCGTTCCTGAGGAGCTGAAACCACTTAGCTGCAGCCGTAAACCTCATGTACTTATTGGGGAAACTATTCTTTTTAAGCCAAGGTAACAGTTTGCTTTCTCCTTCTTCTTCACTCTTGTTCCTTTTCTAATGTCAAAAGTCTTTGTCAGTCCCAGAATCGCAAATGTCCTGAACAGGCTACTCCCTACCCAAGAGTAGAGATGCGTCTTAGACTTAAAGAGGAGGCACTCCAACACGAAGCTGGCTTGTCAGAGTTTCATCAAAAATAAGAGCAGTGTAGGAGACTCAGCGGATGTGGCCAGAGCATCCGTGTCGTGGAAGAGCCATTAGCATAGCAACTTAAAGGACTAAAAGATGGGCTGGAGAGATGGCTCAGCAGTTAAGGCACTTGCCTACAGTGCCTAAGGTCCCGGGATCAATTCCCCAGTACCCACATATGCCAGACCCACAAGGTGGTGGCCCTGGTGCACGCACTCTCTCTCTCTCTATCTCTGCTTGAAATGAATAAATAAAATATTTTTTTTAAAAAAAGGACTAAAAGAAAATGCTCAAGCCCTCCTAAAACCTGGACGCCACGGCAAAGAGAAAGGAAGAGGCTGGACCTCAGGGATGGGCGGAGGCAGGCTCAGCTCAGCAAACAAAGAGGCCCCAGGACAGTGGCTGGGACACTTTCTTCCTCAGAATGAGAGAGCCCTGAGAAGTTTCGAGTGTTGGGTGCTTGTGAGGATAGTCACCAAGGTGAGGAGGATGCAGGGTGCAGTGCACAGCCCTTACTCAAGTGTAAGCTGACAAAGAGACTGTGTTCTGTATCCATGTTGATAATGTCGGCTTCCATGGTTTTCCAAGAACGTTCTATTGTTTTTAGAACAGATAACTGACTTCATTACCATCAAAGGTTATCGTATTTTGGACAATACATGAGCTCCAATGCAGTTCCCAAGAGCCAGACAGAAGCTCTGACAGGAGAAGAGGGAACGGATGGCAGACGAGAGCCTGGACAAGCCTAATGGACCCACATAGTTGTCAATATTTGAAAATAAGACCTGCACGCACATTATAAAAAAATGTTAGAAATGGGTAAGCCGAAAAATACTTTGTGATGTCACCAAAAATCAACCAAAATAAATCCAGATAATGGCAAAAGGAACAAGTGGCAATGAGATAAAAAACACAATCTCTAAGTGCCAATACTTTCCAGACACAGAGGTGGTCTTACATCGTGATACTCCACTGCCTTCCCCAAGTGCTCTCTCAAGTTTGACGAGTCTGATTAGCCATCAAATAGTGAAGTTCTTCTCCCTTTAGGAGAACTGCTAATTTTAAAAGTGAAGGTGATGTGCATCCACCCACAGGAATATTTAAAATAGAGAGTAAGGAAATAGAATAAGATAGAGAATTTTAGACATTTAGCTTTTGAGGGGACCAAAGGGTACTGAGTTCTTAGTGGATGGAATGTCACGTAGCAAGGGAGCAATCCCCCAAGGAGACAATGATGCACCTCCCGAGAACATCTCTCTCCTCGTTGAACAAAATAATAGCTTATTAATCAAAGCTGATTACATGGCTAATAACTCATTAGTTAAGCACATTTAGGTATGCCACAGATCAGTTAAAAAGGCTTAGAAAAATCTCATTAGGGGCTGGAGAGATGGCTCAGCAGTTAAGGCGTTTGCCTGCAAAGCAGAGGGACCTGAGTTTGATTCCCCAGGATCCACGTAAAGCCAGATGCACAAGGTGGTGCATGTGTCTGGAGTTCACTTGCAGTGGCTGGAGGCCCTGGTGTCCTCATTCTTTCCCTCCCCCCCCCTCCCTCTATCCTCTCGCAGTCTCTCTCAAATAAAAAATAAAATATTTTTTAAAAACCTCATTAGCTGAAATACAGATGAAACTGTCAAAATAAATCCTGAAAAACAAAATGTTTTGACAGGGATTTCAGAAGAACCAAGGGACACAGTGAAATGATGCTGACAGAGAAATGATTTCATGAACCCCAAGGAAAAACAGGTCACGGGGAGCTCGGTTCTCTACCGAGAGGTTAAATTCCTCCCCTCGAAACACAGCTCCAAAGCAAAGCAAAGCTTAGTTGTGGATCTGACCCCAGGCAATGAGGAATGTTTCTGCCCATGCTGACCGTGAGTGTCCCTGGCTGGCCGGCTATGGGCCACCCAGACTCAGCCCATTTGGTAATACCATAAAGCCAAGCAGGCTGGCCAGAGCAAGTCTGTTCCTCCTGGTCCTCTGAAAACTGATTCACTAAAAGGATGTATATGTCAAAAGCTGGACGCAAACAAGATGCCATATGGACATAAACAAGAAATATAACTGAGTTTCAGACCATATGCACAGCAAACCTTGGGAATTGTGACCACAGACCCTCCCCAGATTCAGCTCTCTGTAGCTACAGTACAGATCTGGGATACAGTCCACACCTACCACAACTGCTTTATGTTAGTTATTTTGAAATGATCTGTTGGAATTCTGTCTTTAAGAATAACGAACAGTACTTTACTCACCTCTTTGACACTGTGTGTTACTGCCCATATTAGAAAAACTCTTGACATCACTTGGAAAGAAGTCAGGACAACAGACGATGGAACAATTCCTAGAAGAAATTTTAGAATGGATACATAAATTGACTATACTAAGTTTTATCACCTGTTTTCTAAAGCAGTCAAATTTAAATGCGTCTAGCCAAAAGCTACCTGAGCAACTGAATTTATACAGATTATACGCAGTACTAAAAAGCTTTTTTCTTCCCTCAAAACAATATTGTTCATGACACCATCAAATCATGAACCTTTCAGAGTCAGTAACCAAGTACTGTGCCTTCTTTTTACACTTATAGAGAAAATAAAACCACCATTGAGTCTTTAAAACAGAACAATTGCCAGGCATGGTGGCATACACCTTTAGTAATCCCAGCCCTCAGGAGGCTGAGGTACAAGAATCATTGTGAGCTCGAGACCAGCCAGGACTGCAGAGTTACAGGTCAGCCTTGGCTAGAGTGAGACTCTGCTTTAAAAAAAATAAAAATAAAAATAACTGATGGTTCATTTCTCCATACGGGCTTCATAATGAACAAGGAACAATGTCTAATGACTGTCAAGCGCCAGGATATCAGACATGTGGTTATCTTATTATCTATTTGAATATTTTGCCAAGAAGCATTAGCAAAATCAAAGTTTAATATGTTTTTTAAATCTTTATTTTTTGGTTTTTCGAGGTAGAGTCTCGCTGTAGCCCAGGCTGACCTGGAATTCACAGCAATCCTCCTACCTCTGCCTCCCCACACCTTTAATCTCTGCACTCAATTATCTTTATTATCTTTAAAACAGTTTCTTCTCACCTTGTTTATTGGATAATTCTCCTCCTAGTGTCCTCCATTATAATACTGGTACATCTTTACTATTTTAAATAATCACCAACTTCTACTAAGTTTACATCTCTCTGGCATCAAGTGGTACAAACATAATCCCTATCTACTGCCGTATAGAATTCCTCCCTCCTTTAATTCTTAAATTTAGCACTAAGACATTATATGTAAAGAACATTTTCTCTCTGTGACTTTACTCTGGCAAGGAACTGCTACCAAAACAAAACAAAACAAAAACTGGGGGCTGGAGAGGTGGCTCAGTGGTTAAAAGCACTTGCTTGCAAAGCCTGCCAGCTTGGGTTCAACTTCTCGGTACCCAGGTCAAAACAAGACACACGAAGAGGTGCATGCACGTGGAGTTCATTTTCAGTGGCAAGAGGCCCTGGCGTGCCCATACACACATACTCACTGTCTCTCCAATAAATAAAATATCTTTAGAAACTGGAAACACTTCTGGGTCTTTCTGCTGCCAGCACCCAGGCTTCCATACTTCCCAGAGCTCTCAGGCTGCACGCAGGAAACTTGTGTTTGCCAGGTGACGTCATTCAGGCCACAGTACCAGGCCCGTGATCTTCTGGGGACTCTCCTGTCTCTGCTTCCCATCTTGTATAGAAGCATGGGGATTACAGACGTGCACTATGGTGTCTTCCTCATATGGGTCTGGAGATCCAAACTCAGGCCCTCACACTTGTCTGTATCAAGTGACATCGAACACTAGCCCAAATTTTTGCCCTAGATTACATATCTAATATTAATCGCTCAGAACCCAATAGTCCTCCTTAAAATTGAAAGCTAGGGGCTGATTGCTTAAAAACTTTCATTTTAATTTTTCCTTTAGTTTTCACTTAAATTTTTTCCCTCATATTCATTCCCATATTTCATTCTTATAGTTCAATCTCACAGTTTGTTCTTAATTTCATTCCCACAGAAAGCTTTCTTCTTTTGTATTTAATGAAGTGTTACTCGTTGAAGCCGGTTTGACATGGTAAGATTTGACATTTAAGAAATGTGGCTACCTGATTTCAAATCCTGAACTAAATCCTGAACTTTTTAAAGAGCAGAAAACCCTATTTCCATAGGACACGAACTTTCACTCGTCTTCTTTCCTTTAGACAGGGTCTCACTTTGTAGCCTAGGCTGGCCTGGTAACAGCTCTCCTGCCTCAGCCTCCCTGAATGCTGGATTTACAGGGAGGAGCACTGTACCTAGTTTTCATGGGTCTTCTGTAGGACATCAAAACTGATAAATCAAAGAAGTCAAAGTAAGAAAAAAAAAAAAGAAAGAAAGAAAGAACAGGGAAAGGGGGAGGGAAGAGAGGAGAGAGCATTTTTACACAAAGGCACGAGGGACGTGTACTCACTGGGTATATACTATACACCCCTTCCTATCTTTAGTTTTGAACCATGGAAATGAACTACCCATTAAAAAAAGAAGTATCACTATAAAGATTATATTAAAACATTGAAAAACGCTGGGCATGGTGGCACACACCTTTAGTCCCAGCACTGGGAGGCAGAGGTAGGAGGATCGCCATGAGTTTGAGGCCAGACTGAGACTACAGAGTAAATTCCAGGTCAGTCTGAGCTAGAATAAGACCTTACCCTGAAAAACCAAAAAATAAAAAAAAAGGAAATGATGATATTGAAATTATGTTACAGTGGCATTTTAACGATAAACAACTATTTTCATTTTCTGTTCCCTGTGCTTGGAGGAGAGCTGGGCTCTGTGAACCTTAAGCCCATGGTCAAGGCTCTGAGAACACTGGGTATTTGACTGTACAGGCAAAAGAGGGAGAAAACAAGGCCTCCTAAGGGCCACACATGCAGCAGATGTACAGGGTGCAAAGGCTTCCCCTTCCCCGCACCCTGCACCCCGCACCCTGCACCGAGGGGGCGGTGGTTCACTGAGTAGGAGGCCAGCAGAGCAGGAATGAGCCTGTCGACAGCACAGAAAAGACACACTAAAAACGCTGCTCGCAGGAGGAGTGAAGCTTGTCAAAGTACTGCAGAGGCTGGCAAAGTGAAGGGAAGAGAAAGAGCAATTATAACCCAAGTTGAACAATTCCTCGGCTAATTTTAACTCGAGAGGTGGAACAGAGCCGCAGCCTGAACACGAGTGTGCAGGTACAGAGAGACCCAACCCACTCAGAACTCGAGATGGTCACTGGAAGAAAATCTCTTTTCACATCAATCATCTGCTATTATTCTCATACGTTCAGGGCGAGTCCTCCAAAATAAATAAGTGCACCTAGGAGAGCCAAGGAAATCCTAGCTTCAGAGCAGAAGCTCTTGCTTCTTGGTACAAGATAAAATCAGGAAGAATTTATTAATGTCAAACTTTTCCTGAAATGCCACTTTGACATTTTTCAGCTGTGAATAATGAAAATCAAATGTTAACTTGTATTTACTTTGTAAAAGTTGAAATGTATTTAGTGAAAGTTTTTCAGATTTTTATGTCAAGAGATATTTCAGCTAATATACTTATTCACACTGAACTGTGTTCACAAATCATTTTAAAATACATTTTCCTATTATTTCTAAAATACAGGTAGAGATGTTAATGGTTATTATTGCTTGGTAATGGAAATTTTAGGGATTTGGGTAAAAAGAGGGATTTTTTTTTTACCTTATTCATGTCTTTTCGTATCAGCTGATTTAAAAAAACAATGCGGATGTATTAATTTTAAAGTAAAAAATAAAACCTTTCCATTAACAAAGCTATAACTTAATAGCCACTCTTGAAAATTCTGTTAAAGATCAAAATGGGCATAATTTCCTTCAAAACAGAAGTAAAAACTGATTTACAGTCATTTTAGCAAAAAATCAAAACCTCAAAACACACATAATTAAAAATCTAAAACTAGCACTTAGAAAGGTTTAGTTACTAAGTACTTCTTGTACTAATGAGGACTTTGTTAGGAGGAAAACTAGATTGTATCCAAGGTCATTTCTGCAAGTTATGACCATGTATATTGGGCCTAGGGACAAACCAATGTTTTTGCTTCTCAAAACTTTAAAAATATAGAACAGGTTAATCATTTATATCGAGTATTGTAGCAACACTTGCGAAATGGTTGCTGAACAGCTCTGTCAACTCAAAACTTTATCAATAATCCTAACCTTTCGTGGCACACAATTCTAGCTGCCTCCCCACCGTGGGTGTGAGTGAGCATATAGTACAGTGCTGACCAATGAAGGTTCTAGAAAGCCTTGCTTGTGCCTGGACTGTAACTGTGACACCACGAAAGGCTGTCACTGATGATATTTTGTCACTACTGGACACAAAGACAGAAGTCACACACTAAAGATGGCAGAGCAGAAAGACTTCTCATGTAAGAAAAATTAATCCCTGTATGTTTCGAACCACTGGTCAAAATTCTGGCTTCAAGAGCCAAATGCAACCTTCTATCCTTTACGCATGAGATGATGAACTCAAATCTGAAGAAAACCCAGTAGATACAGAAAGTTAAACAAGACCAGTTAAGAGGTGACATTTTTTAAATTATATTTTCTGGACACAGAAACTAATGGCATCATTAAGAAAGACTATGGGGTTGGAGAGATTGCTCAGTGGTTAAGGCACTTGCTTACAAAGCCTAATGACCGGGGCTCGGTTCCCCAGTGCCCGAGTAAAGCTAGATGCACAAAGTGGTGCATGCATCTGGAGCTCATTTGCAGCAGCTGGAGGTCTTGGAAGCCATTCACACACTCACTCACTCTCCTCCCTTGTAAATAAATAAATTAAAAGAAAACAACCCTATGTATGATGGTAGACGCCTGTAATCCCAGCACTAAAAATGCAGAAGTAGAAGGGTCCCTGGGGCTTGCTAGGAAGGAAGGAAAGAGAATTTGGTGGAAACTCTCCCCAGGAAAATGCCTTTCTGAATCACTGATTAAAAGAATACCACCTTGTTGGAAAGATGGCTCAGCTGTTAAGGTGTTTGCCTGCAAAGCCTAAGGACCCAGGTTCAGTTCCCCAGAACCCATGTCAAAGATGCACAAAGTGGTGCCTGCATCTGAAGTTCGTTCGCAGTGGCTGGAGGCCCTGGCACATCCATCCTCTCTGTCTGCCTCTCTTCTATCTCTCTCTACTTTCAAATAAATAAATAAATGTTTTTTTAAAAATATATTTTATTTATTCATTTTCAGGCAGAGAGACAGAGAGAGAGAGAGAGAGAGAGAGAGAGAGAGAGAGAGAGAGAGAGAGCGCGAGCGCCAGGGCCACCATCTTGTGTGTCTGGCTTATGTGGGTACTGGAGAATTGAACCCAGGTCCTTAGGCACTGGAGGCAAGTGCCTTAACTGCTGAGCCATCTCTCCAGTCCAAATAAATGTTTTTAAAAAGAATCCCACCTTAAAAAGGTTCTCTATTTTATGTTAAAATTTTTTTAAAAATCTGCTTCCTTTCACAATTTTGACATGTGGTATTCATGAGCACCATTTAAAAACATATTTCTGGAGCCAAGAATGTGGCAACGCAACACCAGGTCAAGATCTACCAGATAGCTACAAACACAGTGTTTAGTGAAAGTATTTAATTATTATAAATGCTTGGCTGACCTTTAATAGTTTAATAATTCCTTTAAAAAGTTTGAAGATTATTTTCATAATATTATTATTTTCATAACATTATTAATTAATATTTCATATTAATATTTCATTAATATGTCATAATATTATATTTATTATTTTAGAGACAATTTCTACCTATAAGTACTATACTTTCACCATCTAATCAGACACAAATCTAGATAAAAATGTTATATAGTCAAATGTGGCGGCGCACACCTTTAATCCCAGCACTCAGGAGGCAGAGGAAGGAGGCTCGCCGAGAGTTTGAGGCCAGCCTGAGACTACGTAGTGAATTCCAGGTCAGCCTGGGCTAGAGGGAGACCCTACCTCGAAAAACAAAAGCAAAGACAAAACTAAACAAAATGTTATACCAAAGGAAATAAACTCCGGAGAGTTAGAAATGTATTCCATTTGAGTCTTCACAGTAAATGAAGTATGGTGAAGAATCCCTTTGTGCTCAACTCGAAAGCAGCTTAATGAATGTTTATGGACTGAATGTATGAAAGAACCTTAAGAATCCTGAACACAGATCCTGGGTCCCTGAGGGAGTGTCTGCAAAGTTTAGAAGCAAGTGCTTTGTGGGCCCATCACCCGGATCTGCCCCCTGTGGGCGGGACCTGTAGTGATAGTCATCCGTTCACTTGGCTTCTACCAGGTATTTTTTTATTTTTAATATTTTATTTATTTATTTGAGAGAGAGAGAGAGAGAGGCCAGACAGAGAGGGAGAATCGGTGCACCAGGGCCTCCAGCCACTGCAAACGAACTCCAGATTCATGCACCACCTTGTGCATCTGGCTTTACATGGGCACTGAGGAATCAAACTCGGGTCCTTCTGCTTTGCAGGCAGATGCTTTAACTGCTAAGCCATCTCTTCAGCCCTCTACCAGGTATTCTTAAAAGAACTCCCAAGATGGCCATGATCACTGCTTGAACAGTACCTAAGACTCTACAGAAATAAAGGGAAAAACAAATTGGGCTTTGTTGTTGCTCAAATGACCACCAGGGCCAGGGAGACGGCTCAGTGGTTAACACGCTTGCTTTCACTTCTCCAGCAACCATGTAAAGCTGGACGCAAAGGAAAACCCGGGTGCATGTGTCTGGTGTTCATCTGAGCCACTACAGACCCCAGCATGCCCACATACCGTCCCCACGCAAATAAATATAGATTTAAAAAATTACCATACCACTAAGGTATTGTAATGCCCTTATTAAGAGCGTTCTAGACACCTGGCCCAGTCCATCTGTATTAACTATTACTTCTCACACCCCGCCACATGGCAGGCACTCCTGTTGGCCTCATGTACACAGGAGAAACTAGGTACTTCACACCTACGATGAGTAGGTGGTAGAATTAGAGGCCATGTGGCCTCAGAGCCCATAGGTGTGCATCTACCTCCAACTCCAGCAAGGGAAAAGAAAGCTGTCAAAACAAGCCTGCAGGTGCTAACCTGTGTCAGTCGCATATTCCAAGGCCCTTCCCTCGCAGAGGGAGAACCTGGGTCTCCGTCCCTTGACTGTGGTGTGTGTGTACTTAGCAACTTGCTTCTATCAAAGAAAAAGGCAGAGGTAAGGGTGTGTGATTTTACACACCACATCACTGCAGATCCTTCTTTGTCCTCACTCTGGAAGAAGCCAGCTGTCATGTCCTGGGGACAGTCCAGGACTGTCCCACATGGAGAGGCCCGAGCAGTGAAGGTTCCAGTACAGCAGGTGGCTTCAGTCCTAGACAGTATTTTGGACACCCGTATATGAGACAGAGTCGGAGCTACTCAGCTAAGCTGCTTCTGAAATCGTGCACCCCAGGCCCCAGGAGACAGGACACACTTGCTTTAAGCCTCTAGTTTGGGAGTCAAGTTGTTTTTTTTTTTTTTAATTTATTTGCAGAGAGAGAGAGAGAGAGAGAGAGAGAGAGAGAGAGAGAGCCATTGCAAATGAACTCGAGATGTATGTGCCACTTTGTGCATCTGGCTTTATGTGGAGACTGAGGAATTGAACTGGGGTAGTTAGGCTTTATAGGTATGCTGAGCAAGTTCTCCAGCCCTTGGGTATAATCTTTAACATATCAACAGAAAATGGCTATATTAAAAATATTTCTACAAAAAATACTTCTACAGAACCTTTCATCAGAATCTTATTTCCAAATATGATTATACTTAGGTGAGCTGTCAGCTGTATAATTCATGACTTTGTGTGTGTGTGTGTGTGTGTGTGTGTGTGTGTGTGTGTGTGTGTATGCTCATTCCCTGGAAACAATAACCATTCTGGTCAATGCTGAAGAAATAACAAATCCCTTACGCCCCTTCAAAAGCATATAATGAATTAAGCTAATTAGTTTATGACATTCTAGTCTACCAAAAATTAAACAAGGGCTGGAGGGTACAGCTCAATGGTAGAGATGTAGTTACATGTGTAAAGACTCTGGGCTTAATCCCTACCAGAAAACAAAACACTGCAGATTATGTTTGTCAGATGTGGTGGTGCACGCCTTTAATCCCAGCCTTTAATCCAAGCACTTGAGAGGCAAAAGTAGGGAAGATCCCTTTGAGTTCAAGGCCAGCTTGGAACTACAAAGTGAGTTACAGGTCAACTTGGGCTAGAGCGAGACCCTACCTAGTAAAAAACAAACAACAACAACAACAACAAAAAAAAACCAAGAAAAAAAGAAAAAAGAAGGGAAGGAAAAGATTATTTTCGCCTTAAATTTTCACGTTCTTTTATTTTTTCTTTTCTTGTAAGTCAAAAAAGAAGCAGTGAATTCTACCACCAAAGTTCTTTAAGAATAAGCGATTTCACTTCCAACAGTTTATTCAAGGTGCCAATCTGCCATTATTTATAGCTCCTTGATTCCCTTCTAGCAGCTGTCATTAATAGAACAACTTAGGAATTCAAAACACATTATTCAACTCAACTGCCTCCTGGAATTATTAGTCATGCTTTTCAAACCTACAACTGTGGTAACAACCAAAGATGAGCCACGTCTCCGGGAGGCTGTGAAGCCCAGCTGTGAGCAACACCAAGACCAGCCGCTGCTCACTGCATCCTTGACCGCTGCTCACTGCATCCTTGACCGCTGCTCACTGCATCCTTGACCGCTGCTCACTGCATCCTTGACCGCTAGCTGGCTTGGGTGCTTCCACTAGGCTTGGGCTTCCTGGGAGTGTTTCCTGCCTCAAAATCGCAGCTATCGCCTTCAAAGCCCCCAGAGCTGTCGTTAGGGAACACACGGTGCTCAAAGAACAAATCACTGATCTCTCTTGGTGGACAGGAGACAGGAGGGCTGACTGCTGCTCACACACACCTAGCCCTCTGTCCAGGGAGCCTACAGGCAATCCCACTGAGGAGGGGAATGGTGGCACCAACACATGACTTGTTCAAAGTTTCTACTTGATGAAAAAATAAATAAATAAAATCTTGGGCCTCAGTGGTTAAGGCACTTGCCTGCAAAACCGAATGACACAAGTTCGATTCTCCAGAATCCAGGAAAAGCCAGATGCACAAAGTGGTACACGCACCTGGAGTTGTTTGTGGAGGCTAGAGGCCCTGGCTTGGTGTCTCTCTCTCTCTCTCTCTCTCTCTCTCTCTCTCTCTCTCTCTCTCTCTCTCTCTCTTTCACTCTCTGCTTGCAAATAAATAAAAATATTTTAAAAAATATTTTTATACATGTGTATACAATACATACGTGGGTACTTGTGTGTGTGTGTGTGTGTGTGTGTGTGTGTGTGTGTGCAAGTGTAGAGGCCAGTCTCAGGTGTCATCCTCAGGAAGGCTGCCCACCTGAAGCTTACTAACTACGTTAGACTCACTGGTGAGCAAGCCCAGGGATTCACCTGTCCTCAGCATTGGGATTCCAAGTGTGCCTATGCCTGGCATTTCTACGTGGGTTCTGAGGATCGAACTCAGGTCCCCATGCTTGCAACACGAGCACTTAAGTGACGTCTTTCCCTGCCAGGTGAGCTGAATTCTAATCTAAAGTAGCAGATACTTTGCAAACCCGCATCCCCGGAGGTTGTTTGGCGGCCATCTGAACTCAAGTTCTCTAAAAGAGAGTGACCTGACTGGAGCCTGGGAGTCAGGACTGAGGGCAGAGAACAAAGAGAGGCTGGAGAGATGGCTCAGTGGTTAAAGGCGCTTGCTTGCAAAGCCTGAAGGTCTAGGTTTGATTCTCCAGTGCCAACGTAAAGCCAGAGGCACCGAGTGGCACATGCGTCTGGCATGCCTTCGTAGTGGTAGGATGCCCCGGCACGCCCATCCTTGCTCTCTGTTTCTCTCTCGTACATAAACAGATTAAGCACACACATGAGCACACACACATGAGCACACACACACATGCACACACTCAGGGTTTTTTTTAAAGGCTAAAAATATGGACAAGCAAAGACTTACTATTCTCCAAAGAAGCAGAAAGACAAGGGTGGGGAACAGTGGTGACAAAGACCAAGGTTGACCCCAACTTTCTAACTAGACGCCACACTAGTAGACACAAATAAGAGAAGCAGTGGGTGGGGTGAAACGGTGAGGAAGGAACATTCAGACATGCAGAATCTGTGGAGTCTGCAGGACGACCAAGTGGAGTGAACAACTGGGCAGATGGAGGTGGAAACCCAGGAGGAAGTGTGGTGCAGAAATACGGGAGTCACTGCTCCAGAGAAGGAATGGTGAGGCCACCCAGGAAGTTAGGAGCAAAGCCCGGGGAACACAGGGACGAAGAGTGTCATGGGGGGGGGGGAAACGGTGGCCACAGCTACCTATCAAGTATGAGAGCCGAAGGGGGTGATGGGAAGAGGTGAGCTTGCTCATTGTGGAAAAGGGCTCAAACAGAACTGTGACCTCTCCTGCACATCCTTGAATTTTTCCTTTGGATGAAGTGTGTGGCACACGGCTTCTCTCCATTTCACACCTGCCTCCGAGGCTCGGGAGCAGGCTGGAGTCTGGTGACTTGGGGTTTTCCTCAGGGCAGCTGGGGAGAGGATGCATTAGTAAAGCACCCCAAAAGCACACTCCCCCTGACGTGGTTCTAGGAATTCATCCATAGTGACTAACGATAGCTGTGCAGAGAGAGCTGCAGGTCAAGTTATATATAATCTGCAATGTGAAAGGCCCCGATTTGGTCCCTAGTGCCACAGACAAAAAGAAAACAAAACACAGGCTAAGAAACTCACCTGCATAGTCAACAACAACAACAACAAAAAGCACAAGACGAAATATCACAATACGACAAATGAAACCCCTTTAACACAATTAAGCAGACACGGATTCCTACAGGCATCGATCATCCGTGAGGAAAAAGAAAGCTCCGATCAGGACTCGACTCCCTCTTGAGCTTCCCTGCCAATCTGAGGAAAGACAATTTGGGAAGATGGTACACAAGGGCAGGACAGAGCCGAGGACCCAAATCTGACTTAAAGGCGTTCCTACGGCAACAAGCACTGAAAGACAGACCTCATCGACCACCTCCAGGGAAAGGGTCTCTGAGAAGCACTCTGCAAGGCCTTGCTTCTGGGAAGAGGTAGATAAAGGGAAGGAAGAGGTGCCCTCTAGTGCCCGGATGGCAAAGCAGGAAAGCGGCAGCAGAAACGCAGACTCGAAAGCAATCAGTTTACCATCTCTCCTCCACTGACCTCCTCAACTGCACGCGTGTGAGAGAACAGACTTCACCACCTTACAGACAAGACTGCTTCCCAGCTAGATTTGTATAAGCAAAGCCGAAACTCCAACCTGTACTCAAAATGAATAAATGAAAGCAATTTACGATCGCATAAAACTGCTTTCAGCAAGAGAGAATCAAGCCATGTTAGCTAATGAAATTGACCCCCCGACAACAACCAGAGGAGACTAATGCCACTCGGAATGGAACAGCCTTAAGTAAACATCTGGGATGTAAAAAAATGTTTAACAAGAAATTCGAAAACTGAGTCTCGACAAAAAGCAGCCAGAAGTGCAATAAAAACTGATTGAAGTTGGTAAGTTAATATAAGAGAAAGATAAAATTATATTTTGAGATGAAATCTAACTTTCAAGGTGTCTCAAGGAGCACAGATCCAAAAGAAAAGTCAATAAAGGGACTGGAGAGCCGGCTCAGCCCGTTAAAGGCAAGCACTTGCTTGCAAAGCCTGAAGGCCTGGGCTCATTTCCCCAGTGTACCCATTAAAGCCAGATGCACATGGTGGCACAGGTGTCTGGAGTTGTTTATGGTGGCAGGAGGCCCTGGTGCGCCCTTACTCACACTCTCACAAAAATTAAAAAAAAAAAAAAGTTAATCAAGGACATGTGGAAATGAAATAAGACTCAAGAAAGGTAATAAAAAAGAGAAAAAGTAGAAAGATTAGGCAGGCATATGTGAGCCAACAAATATGTGTTTAGGGTCACTGAAAAAGAAAAAAGACAAAATAGTAAAACAAGCCAGGTGTGGTGGCGCACGCCTTTAATCCCAGCACTTGGGAGCAGAGACAGGAGGATCGCCGTGAGTCTGAGGCCAGCCTGAGACTACAGAGTGAATTCCAGGTCAGTCTGGGCTAGAGCGAGACCCTACCTTGAAAATCAAAACAAAACAAAAAAGTAAGATGAAACTAAAATTTAAGTCTCTAATCCAGTAACAGAAAAAGAAGGCCCAAATCCACCCAGAGCGAGGGTCTCCCAAGTGCCTCAGCCTGGCATTCATGAAGCACCAGGCTTCACCACCATGACTTTATCAACCAGGCTTGGTTGGCACTTGCCTGTCATCCAAGCACTTGGATGGAGGTAGGAGGACCAGAAGTTCAAGGTCATCCTGCAGCAAGTGTATGTCAATCTGGCCCCATCTCAAAAAAAAAAAAAAAAAAATCCAAATGAATGACACACTGGGATAGTCAACTCTGAGTCACATTCTAGAACTACAACAACACACATGACTTTCTGTTTCAAAACAAAGACGACCACAGATCGCCAAAGGGAAGATAATTAGGTTGGCTTCAGTCTTCTCAAGATGAACCTTGAAGTAAGGCAGCACTGGAGCAGCAGTTTTGAGAAAGTCAAGGGAAAACAGAGTTCACTGGAAAATTCACCCTTCCCATAGGTAGTCTGCAGGGAGAAGTGGCTAATACGTATTAACGCAGGGAATGAATGCTGTGCCAGAAGCCTGTCTTGAAAGACCTTCTAGGACAGGCTATCTGTGAACACCCATGTGCTTCTGTATGAGAAAGAGAGAGAGAGAGAGCGAGAGGGAGAGAGAGGGAGAAGAGAGAGAGAGAGAGACTCCCTCTAGCCCAGGCTGACCTGGAATTCACTATGTAGTCTCAGGCTGGCCTTGAACTCACAGTGATCCTCCTGCCTCTGCCTCCCCAGTGCTGGGATTAAAGGCGTGAATGTTTTTAACTGTCTCCACAGAGAACTTTTGAAATACAGCATCTGTTTTCATAAGCAAATTAAGCTCAGTTGTAGTCTTAAAAAAAAGTTACCCTACAGTTAAGAAATACTTGCCTAACTCTCTTCAGGGCAATGTAGAAAATTTGGTTTTTCTTCATCTCTGGCAGTGGTAGAGGAGTCCCCATTTCTCTTCTCTGCTTTGCGCAGGCCTCAGCTTTAGCTGCTGGTTATTCTGGGTTTCAGAGACCAAACCTCTAAGAGGCAATCGTAGTAATAGGAGGGCGCCATCTAGTGATGAGTGTGTGAATGTGTGAAGGAAAACTTTCTCTTAACCAGCTTCTGCTTTCTGACACAGCTTTTGAGATGGGTGAAGGGCAGAAATGGGCTTCCTAACACTAAACACAGGTCCACAGAAGCATCAAGCACACCCACTCCAGGGAGGCCACCGCTCGGGCCACTAACCTCCATTCACGTTCATGGAATTGAAACCTGGACTAAGTATGTGTTGCCATCAGCTCCTTGTTGGGAGGAACATCCAACCTGACACAGTTTATGGAGGAAGGGGTTTATTTCAGGCTTACAGATCCAGCGGAAATCCATCGAAGGCAGAAGAAGCTGGCTCCCTTTCATGAGCCAAGCAGAGAGACACCACCAGCAGCCAGCACCACAAACACGACACCCAGAGCTCTCCACAGCTTAGGGCTGGACCCTAGGACCTGCCCCAGTGACCACCTCCTCCAGCCTGGTGATAAAACCCCCGAGTCTACGGGGCCAAGCACACATTTACACGACCCCATTCAGACTACCAAAGTATGAAGTCCGGCACCCCAGTTTCTCAGAAGTGCAAGGCAGGCCCACTGAGATGCCTGATGTAGCAATGCTTTCAATCGTGTTTGCCCGTGCTGGGTCGTGATGGGCTCAGCAGCTGATGAGACCCCCAAACCCCCCTCCCCAACTCTCCTCGTGACTTTCTAACTGCAAGAAGGCACAGATCCCTCAGGGACTCTGGTCTGTGCAGAGCACTTCTGAGTGCTTGTTAGGTCCACACTGCACTGGGCAAGTCCCTCTCCTCCCAGTGCAGGTGCCTTGGGGTCTTAAGGAGCACACACCGCTTCTGTCATCCGTCCCTCATCTCGGTACATTTACACCAAGCAGGGAACAACTAACAGAATTGGGTGTTTCCGGCCAAACCAAATGTATGTGCAAAATTAAAGAGGTGTGAAAACGCAGTTTATTCAGAGAACAAGAAGCCTCACTCTCCTTTTGCTCCTCTCTTTGTTGTGGGGTACGAGGGAAAACCTGGTCAGGAAGCAACGGAAGGAATTAGCCAGCCTGGTTGGAGGGATGTAACAGCTGTGGCAAAGATTAAGGTTTATTATTTGTTAAGGTTAGTGCCATCTTGATACAGAACCCTGGGGCATCTAGCTTGAGAATCACTGTACTTGACCAAAAGGCAGGGGGCAAGCAACACTGCAAAGAAGGGAAGGTTGTGGTCTAGTGACGCACCACCCTGGCGGCTCTCAAGCTGAGCTGCAGAGCTCAGAGGCCCAGGCTGGCCTCGCCTCACCTGCTGGGCAAGGTTCTGGCTCAGTTCTTCCAATCTTGCCACTCAACACACCCCGAGTCTGAGTAAGCCATGTTCGTAACTCATATTTGGGAGGAGGATGGAAAAACGGGCTTGTGGTAGAGGAGTGTGTTGGGGAGTCTCCCTCTAAGACCAATACTTAAAGGGAATCAGCAAGGTATGTGTGAGGCTAGGCCAGCTCTCAGTAACTAGACAGGAGCCAGGCGCTAGGAATAAGATGTTGTTTGTTATTCTAGATAATTATTTTTCTTCCTTTCTTACTACTTTTGTAAAGTTCATTTTTAACATGTCAACAAAGCTGGTATGATTCTTGCTTATAATCCCAGCACTCAGAGATCACTGAGTGAGTTCCAGGTCAGCCTGGATGAGACTGAGACCTTACCTCAAAAG
>PVHP010032532.1:0-20230 GCA_004024765.1 Zapus hudsonius | reverse complement strand
AAAACAAAACAAAACAAAACAAAAAAGAGTAAGCAAGGATATAGATTAGCAAGGGCCTGGAGGGGTGGGGCAGACAGGCTGGGGACCTGAAAGCCTGGGGAGAGGGGCCACGTATGATCCCAGGTCCCGGTCCAGTTGGTGAATTTCTGGCAGGGAAACTTGGTAAACAGTTTCTTTCCAGAGGTCAGGTAGCTGTAGGTCTTGGAGATGGCATCAAAGGTGGCCTTAGGTTGAACCTTGTATGAGTCTGCTTCTGCACTGGCATGCTCTTTAAAACCTCATCCTTAATGGATGCCCTCAAGAAGTCAATACTCTCAGATTCCTTGATGGGCAAAGAGGATAGGTAGATCTTCTCTAGAGACTTGATCTTCATGCCCTTGACCAGATGGTACAGCTTGGTGACAGAGATCCATTCCTTGTCTACAGCTTTGTCTCCAACCAGCCTGGTACCCTTGGCCTCAACCAACCACTGTGACCCTGAGACCTCTGCTGAAACCTCTGGGGAGCCACCACTGCCTCCCAGGTCCAGATCCCTGGATCCTCCCACTGTACCTGTGTTATCCACCATTAGGTGTTTTCCCAAGGAAATTTTTAAAATTTATTTTTTAGAGAGAGAATAAATGAAAATGGACACACTAGAGTTTCTTGCTACTACAAATGAACTTCATACACATGTGCCACTTAGTGCATTAGGCTTTTTGTGGGTTCTGGGGAATTGAACCCAGGTCATCAGGGGTTTCAAGCAAGTACCTTTAACCTTTGAGCCATTTCTCCAGCCTCCCCCCTCCCCCTTTTTTTTTTTTTTTCCGAGGTAGGGTCTCGCCCTAGCCCAGGCTGACCTGGAATTCACTATGTAGTTTCAGGGTGGCCTTGAACTCACGGCAGTCCTCCTGCCTCTGCCTCCCGAGTGCTGGGATTAAAGGCGCCACTACGCCCTGCCTTTTTTTTTTTTTTTTAAACACAGTCTTATGGTATCCCAGACTGGCCTTGAACTCATAGCAATCCTGCTACCTCTGACTCCCCTCACCCAGTGCTGGGATTAAAGGTGTGTGCAACTACACCCAGCTAAAGGCTTTTCTTTTTTATCTGAGGTAGGATCGAATCTAGGTTAGGCTGACCTAGATCTTACTCTGTAGCCCTGGCTGGCCTTGAACTCATGGCAATCCTCTTATCTCATCCTCCCATACACTGTGATTATAGCCTTGAGCTACTATGCCTAAGTGTTTCTGTTATGGAATGCTGAGTATTGATTTCAAAATGTGTTAATGATGTTCTTGGAAGAGCCATAACAGGAAAACATTTAACATTTTGAAAAAGATTAAGTCAGTTAGGTTTTTTAAGATTAGTATAGTAACTTCATGGTATTTAATAGGAAATCAGATTTTTCTCATATGCCTGCTTTGAGTTATGTTTTGTTAGCCTCTTATTTTCTCTTTACTATGTGGGTAGAATTTTCATTTAGTTTTCTCTTTTGTTTATGTGTGTCTTCATGTGATCCCTTGTCTGGGTATAAAGGAAGTACACCCAGTCCAGCTGGGTGTGGTGGTGCATGGCATTAATCTCAGCACTGGGGATGCTGAGGTTAGGATTGCTGTGATGTTGAGGCCAACCTTGACTACAGAGTTCTAGGTCTGCTTGGGCTACTGTAAGCTCCTGCCTCAAAAAAAAAAAAAAAAAAAAAAAAAGGGTTGGAGAGATAGTTCAGTGGTTAAAGGTACTAGTTTGTAAAGCCTGAGCCTGGGCTCATTTCTCTAATATCTCCATAAAGCCAGGTGCACAAAGTGGCGCGTGCACCTGGAGTTTGCTTATAGTGGCAGGGGTCCCTGGCATGTGTGTGCTCAGTCTTTCAGCCTTTCTCCCCTACCCTACAAATGAATGAATATTAAAAACAAAACCAAATCCAAATAAGAGAAGTACTTTCATTCCATTTCCTACTCTTTTGTTCCTGGGACCTATATTAAGTAAAAAAAAGCTCCATTATTGACCCTATCTCCAGTCTCACCATTTAATTTATTTTTATCTTGCCTTCATTTAAGTTTAGTAGGAAAAGCAAAATAAAAATTATGAAAAATCATTAACTGGTTGTCATTTTGAAATTTTATGTTTTAAAATTGTCTGACTCAAACCGTAAGTCTTTAGGGTAGAGGCTATGTTTTCTTTGACTTTGGATGTATCAAGGATGCTGTTTGCCTCTGGATCACCCCTTATATGTGCATTTGCTTCTTTGTAGAGATTCAAGTGCTAGTGTAGCCAGCTTGCAAGTCAATAAATTCTAGTGTTCCTGTTTATTTTGAAATTGTTCCTCTTTTTTTAAGGCCTGTCTTATTAAATTCACAAAAATAATATCTACTGAGGTAATCACACTTAAGTTCTACTGGGTAATATTAATTTCATAACATGTTTGTACAGTGTAGCAGAGGAAGCTATCTTATGTGTGTTTTTAAAGATTTGAAACAGGTTTTCATATAGCCCATTCTGGCCTTGAACTAGCTGTGTAAAGAGAATGATTTGAACCCCTGATCCTCATGCCTCCACCGCCCTAGTGCTGGGGTTACAGGTGTGCATCAACACGCCCAGCCTATCTTAGATATTAAAAAATTGGCTTTGGTATGACTGTAGCTGTGATGTTGCAGTAACTTGTTTCCACTAGTTAATTTCTTAAGCAAGTGGTTCCAAGTTGAAATGCATGTTATGCATTTATTTGAATGTGTAATCAGGAAGCAAGTGTCTTTCTTTGGAGTGTTTCTGAATAGCAGCAGGGTGCACTTGAATTAGTAAGGAAAATGAGAACATGAATATGTGTGGTACTCTATTTTAATTTTTTAAAAAATTATTCTGTCAACTAGAAAAAGTGGAAAATTCAAAGCTCTTTTCCTTGCCCCCCCAAGGGATAGGTTGAGATTTTCTAGACTGTAAAAATTCAGATTTAAATAGCTTGATATAACTTGATATTATCTTGATAGGATTAAGTTGATATTCAAAAGATAAAGTTTTGTGGATTTAAAGGAAAAGACTTACCTGGGAAGTTCTCTTAAAGCATCTGTCAGAGATTCTTTAAATCATTGCCTGTTTTTTTTTTTTTTTTTTTAAATAGCTGTGTTTTGGGGGCATCGGTGGCCTCTCTGACCAATAATGCACTGAAAGATAACCTACTGCTGGCAGTGAAATTTTCTTTTAACAATCTGTGGCTTCTGGACACAGCATTACCTACTACCACAGGCCCGCCCCTCCCTCCATCCCTCCCTCCCTCCAAGTATATATATGTTAGCTATTGAAGAAGTAGGTTTATATGGCTTATTCCATAACCTCTTTTTTTAACGTTTTTTATTGGGATAAAATTATATAAACAAAACAATATGCTCAGTATCATACATAAGTTTAGAGAAAACGATTAAAGCCAGGATGTCATACCCTTTTATGCATTAGATATTCTCCCCTCTTATTCATAACATCTTTAATTTTGTAGACAGGAACCTTAACAACGAAGCCATCTCTCCAGCCCCTTATAATTTTATTTATTTACTTGAGAGAGAGAGAGAGAGAGAGAGAGAGAGAGAGAGAGAGAGAGAGAGAGAGAGAAAGAGAGAAAGAAAATATGGGCACGCCAGGGTCACCAGGCACTGAAAACTCCAGTTGCATGTGCCACGTTGTGTATCTGGCTTTATGTGGGTACTAGGGAATCAAACTCAGGTCCTTCTGTTTATAATATTTTTAATTTTGATTAAACCTTTTCCCATACCCCCTCCTCTCCTCTATCGCCTCGCCTGACCTCATTTAGATCACTTAGACCATTTCACCTCCAGCATTCTGCCCTTCTACTTTAATATCTACTGTACCCTCCCCTTAAGTCCTCTTGTTTCCTTACAACATAATTTTCAATGGCTATATGATATCTTCATGGATTAATAAGATTCAAGAACATTATTTTGTAACAGGACACTAAAGAATTCTTTAGTATTAAGAATTTTACTTGATTTTCAAAATTTTAAAGAACATGATAGACATAACAAACTTTTTGAATTTTAGATAGAAGGCTGCCATCGTTAAGTATGATATAAGAGAAAAGACAAAAAAAAAGGTTTTTTTGTTTTTTGTTTTGGTTTTTTTTTTCGAGGTAGCTCTAGTCCAGGCTGACCTGGAATTCACTCTGTAGTCTCAGGGTGGCCTTGAACTCACAGTGATCCTCCTACCTCTGCCTCCAGAGTGCTGGGATTAAAGGCATGCGCCACCACGCCCAGCAAAAAAAAGGTTTTTTTTTTTTTTTTTTTGGTTTTTTTCGAGGTAGGGTCTCGCTCTAGCCCAGACTGACCTGGAATTCACTATGTAGTCTCAGGGTGGCCTTGAACTCATGGCAATCCTCCTACCTCTGCCTCCCGAGTGCTGGGATTAAAGGCGTGCGCCACCACGCCCGGCAAAAAAAAGGTTTTAAACAGTGAAAATTGTAATGAATCTAAATAGCATTTAACTGTTTCCCAGATGCTCCTGTCATTTTAACACTATTAAAGTAGGCTGCTACTGCTTGTTTGCAAAGAGCAAAGTCAGTTGTATGCCTTTTTTTAAAAAATAAATATATCTTTTTATTTGCAAGAGCTGAGAGCAACAGAGTGAGGATGGGCATGCCAGGCCCTCTTGCCACTGCAAACAAACTCTATATGCTTTAATGCATCTGGCTTTTATGTGGGTACTGGGGAAGTAAACCCAGACCAGCAGGCTTTGCACGCCTGAGCCATTTCCCCATGCTAGGTATATGTCTTAAAGTATTCTTTTGGCTTTGGCAGTTGATAAACAGTATACTCTCATAAAATGTTTTGCTTAAGGCTTGTCTACGTGTAATAGTTGAACCCCTCTCCTGTATCAAAACTAAAACAAAAATGAGATTAGGTCTGTAGGTCCTCACATTCTTACATGTCTTAGCGATATTTTTAATTGTGGATTTTATAAAGCTTCAGAGAAAAAAGATTTAGAAGCCTGGTGCAATGGTACACCCCTGTAATTGGGAGCCTGCAGTAGAAGGATCATCATGAATTAGAGCTTAGCCTGGGCTGCACAGTGAAATCCTATCTCAAAAATATGTATGTATGTATGTACGTACGTACGTACGTATGTATGTATGTATGTATGTATGTAATTTAGTAGCCGAGGGTGGTGGTACATGCCTTTTATCCCAGCACTCATTGAGAGTTTGAGGTCAGCCTGGGCTAGAGTGAGATTCTATCTTGTAAACACAGACTTAGTTTGAGTTAATGTGTACTAATTTACTTTTTCATATTTGTAATAGGTTAATAGCTATGGGAATTTTCTTTTGATGTGTGTGCTGTGCTTGATATATGTAATTGTTATGATTAGACAACTTGGATGTTGGCCCTAGCCTTCCGAGTCTTTTGAGGCAGGGTCTTGTGTTCACTGGTGCTAGTGCAGGGCCCGACCTCCCCCCCTTCACCCCCTCTCGGTGTGGGTGGGATAACAAATGCCTGCCACAGCTGTAGCTTTTTAAGTGAGTGCTGGGGTTCTGGCCAGCACTTTATCCATTGAGCCATCTCCCCAGCTTCCTTAGGATTTTTTTTTTCTTTCTTTTTTTTGAGGTAGGGTCTCAGTCTAGCCCAAGCTGACCTGTAACTCATAGTCCCAGGCTGGCCTTGAATTCATGGAGATCCTCCTATCTCTGCCTCCCAAATGCTGGGATTAAAGATAGGATTTTTATATCTTAGAAAAGAGCAAATCTGAAGGCTGAATTTAATATATTGCACACATGAATTAAAGATCTAACCCATATTTAGACTTTTCTTTAAAGTATATTCATTCTAGAATTTTTTTTAAAAAAACGCAGAAAAACAATTATCAGGCCATTTCTTGAGCATCTAGAATCGTCTCTGGTTTATAGAAGGTAAACATCAGTAAACATCTGTTGCAAGAAAACATGGATGCTCTTGAAGGCTACCTTTGAATAGACACAATGAAGACTTTCTCTTCTAATTTTATCTTATAATTTTGTGTGTTTTAAAGCAGAGTCTCTATAGCCTAAGCTGACCTGGAATTCACACTGTAGCCCAAGCTGGCCTTGAACTCGGAGATCCTCTTTCCTTGTTGGGATGAAAGGGCTCCCTAACAAGTTTTAACAATTCTTTGTTGTCTTGTGGTACACCCCTGAACTAGATATTTTGTTATCTTTTTAAAGAAAACTTTTTATTGACAGCTTCTGTAATTATAGTCAATAAACCTGATAATTCTCTCCCCACTTTCCCCCTCTCAAATCCACCCCCCCAATTAGCCTCTATTTCCGATACCACCTTTTCCTCCCATTATGAAGGTCTTGTGTAGGTACTGTTGGTAACTGTGAAGTCATGAATATCAAGGCCATTTTGTGTCTGGAAGTTTATGTTGTAAGCAGTCTTCCCCTTCCTTTGGCTCTTACAATCGTTCCATCACCTCTTCCTCAATAGACCCTGAGCCTCGGGAGGTGTGATAGAGATGTCCCAGTGCTGAACACTGTCATTTCTTCTCAGCACTATGTTGTCTTTTGAGTTATCCCAATGGTCAGCACCATCTGAAAAGAGAAGCTTCTCTAGACAAGAGTGAGAGTAGCATTAATATATGGGCATACACATTAAAAAAAAGTGTTTATAAAGCAGCTTGACTCCAAGCTAGGTATTTTATATATGTTTCTTCTTTTTTTCTTTTGTGACTCTTGGATTAGAACCCAGGACCCGGCTCATGCTATAGAAGTTTTTTGCTATTGAGCTAATAGTCCTAGACCCTCATGTTATGGCTCCTGATGTTTTCTCTCCCCTTCCCCTCCCCCTCTCCCTCCCCTCCCCTCCCCTTCTCTTCTTTCAAGGTAGGGTCTTGTTCTAGCACAGGCTGACCTGGAATTCACTATGTAGTCTCAGGCTGGCCTCGAACTCATGGTGATCCTCCCACCTCTGCCTCCTAAGTGCTGGGATTAAAGGCATGTGCCACCAGGCCCAGCTTTTTTTTCCTAACCTGGAACTCATGGCTATCCTCCTACCTCAGTCTGAGCTGGAGTTCCATGTTATCTTAATTCAGCAAGGTATTCTGCACATTTTATGAAAGAAACAGGCCAGTGGAGGCCAGTTATGTAATTAGTAGCAAAATTAAGAACCTAAGCTGGTATAGTATCTAGTTCAAAACCTGTGTTCTATTTGTCACTGATTTTGACATTTTTTTGCCATAAATTCACATACCATAAAATTCAGTAATTTTTATTTTTATTTTTATTTTTTTGAGGTAGGGTCTCACTCAAGCCCAGACTGACCTGGAATTAACTATGTAGTCTCTTGTAGACCTTGAACCCACAGCAATCATCCTACCACTGCCTCCTGAGTGCTGGGATTAAAGGTGTGTGCCACCTTGCCTGGCTATTTTTATTTTTAAAATGTATTCACAAGGTTGTTTAGCCATCTTGTGTAATTCCAGACATTTTCATTATCCCAGAAAGAAACCCTGTTTGGGGCTTGAGGTGTAGCTTACTGATAGTGTTTCAGAGCCCTGGGTTTGATCTTCAGCACCAAGTAAATCAGGGGTGGTGGCCAGTGTGTGTAATCTTAGATGGCACTAGGGAAGTGGAGGCAAGAAGATCAAAGCCCTCCTTGAAAGAGCCTGTTTCAAAAGTCAAGAAAAAGCTCCTGCTGCCTTATTAGCAGTCAGTGCACACGTGTTCACTCTCACCCTTAAAGCCACTAAGCTTTGTTTCTACTGATAAGCCTGTTGTAGACATTTCATATGATTAGAATAATACAGTTTTTCATCCTGTAAAACAGGAGATTTGATGAAGAGTGCTGCCGGAGAGTTTGCAGATGATCCGTGTTCTTCTGTGAAGCGAGGCAACATGGTTCGGGCAGCTCGAGCTTTGCTCTCAGCTGTTACCCGGCTGCTGATTTTGGCTGACATGGCAGATGTCTACAAATTACTTGTTCAGCTGAAAGTTGTAAGTATGGGCCTGCCTATGTCTATGATTTGTTCTTTGTGTCACAGTGACTCTGATGCTGGCCAGACTTAGTTCAGCATTCCTTAGGATGTTTTGAACTTAGTTTATCTAAATGGACTAGAGATGTTCTTGCTCAATTTTCTTTGTTTCAAGTGTACATGATGCAGGCTTTACTGTGGTCTTGGTTCTAATGAAGAACTGGTAGCAAATAATTCTGTTTTGACTCTTTCCTTTTTTGCAGCACTGATTAGCACTTCCTTCTTGGTAGAGTTCCAGAATTGACAAACCAAGATGTATGACATTGTAAAGTTTTAGACAGAAGCCAATATCCTAGTGTGTACCATGCTTCCCATCTCTTGTAAAGCACCCATGTAATTAATATGAAAGCTCTATTACTAAAGAGACTTTAAGTTTAGATTGCTTTCTGAACAGCTGTTAAAAGGAATAAACAATTGTGGGGCAGCATCTTATCTACACACTTATGGTTCAGAACTTTTGTTTTTGTGGTCATGTTTTTTAGGTAGAAGATGGCATCTTGAAACTAAGGAATGCTGGCAATGAACAAGACCTAGGAATCCAATATAAAGCACTGAAACCTGAAGTGGACAAACTAAACATTATGGCAGCTAAAAGACAGCAGGTACAATCATAATTTGTGAATATTTTATAGTATACTTTATCATCTAGAGGGGAACCCCCATTTTGTCTGCTTTCTCCCATCCAAGTACTAACCAGGCTTAGCTTCCGAGATCAGATGAAATCAGGTGTGTTCCAGGGTGGTATGGCCATGGACTTTCGTCTTGTTTTCTGACGCTACCATTACCTTCTTCTGCTAATAGGATTCCATTAAACAGTGGTTTAATAATAACACAAGGCCCTGGATTTGATCCACGGCATGGGGAAAGGAAATGATAAGAAAATTATAAAATGATCACAACATGCAAAACCAAGAAAATAGGACCTCAAGATATCAACAGAAGGGGGGAAAAAGGCAATATAACAAAATGGGTAACTGAAGATGACTGTTGGACAAAATACAGGGTAAACACAAGGCTATTCGGGATGCAAAGGCCTGAAGACACCAGAACCCAGAGAGCAAGGTGTGTGGAGAGTGCATCAACCTCATCCCGCTCTCCCTGCTGGCCACAGGACACAGGAGTCCACATACATCCAGACCAGGAGCACAGAAAGGGCAAGTAAGGTGGAATGCAGATACAGAGACAAAAGGGTGATCCAGCAGCATAAATGTAATATTCCCATGAGTCACAGAACACAAATTGAAACTCAGGCAGCATTACTTTCCAATAAATTTCTCCAAATATGTACATACAAATTCTAGACTGCTACTACGTTTTACATCAAGAACACCGTCTAACTGAGCATGGTGGCACATTCCTATAATCAATCGGCAGATGAAGTAGGAAGACAAGTTCCTATCACAAGTAAAATCCTCACAAAAAAAAGAAAAATGTGAATTAAAATTATTTATAGCTTTGTTAGCAGCACAGTAAGATACCTCTTAACTGAAGTGTTTAATGGTTTGTTATAAGCCCTGAACCTTCATGGGTATTTCTGTAAACCAGTGCTTTTCTTGTGAATTAAAATTTCTACTCATTCCATTCTTTAGTAAAATCATTCTATTGTATTGATGGTTGGAATATAAAATGTCCCTCGTAGACCCATGGGTTCCAGTACTTAATCCCTAGTTGGTGCTGTTTGGGAAGTTTGTGGAGCCTTTAGGAGGTGGAGACTTGCTGGAGGAAGTGTGTCACTGGCGGTAGGCCGTGGGTGTTATAGTCTAACCCTACTTGGTGCTAATGTGAAGATGTGGTACTGGCTGTCTGCTTTGTCATGTTTTCCCCACCTGATGGACACTTTCCCTCAAAACTAAGCTGAAATAAACGCTTTCCTTTTATAAACTGTATGTTTCCCAGCACAAGAAGGTAACTCTTACACCAAGTATCATGTGCATACTGTTCACTGGTCCCTCCTCTAGCAACTGACTTATGTTTCTGTGTTTTCTGGCATAGTTGTTTCTTTTTTGTTTTTAAGACAGGGCTTTTCATGCAGCTTTGGCTGGTCTGGGTGGCCTTGAACTCACAGTAATCCTCCTGTGTCAGCCTCCCAAGTACTGTGATTACAGGTGTGCACCACCACACTGGCTTTGGCAGATTTGATTTCTTTTTTTTTTGTTTTTTCAAGGTAGGGTCTCGCTCTAGTTCAGGCTGACCTGGAATCACTATGTAGTCTTAGGGTTGCCTTGAACTCATGGCAATCCTCCTAACTCTGCCTGGGATTAAAGGCATGCACCACCACGCCCGGCTTGGCAGATTTCTTTTTCTCTTTAAAAAAAATTTTAAAATATTTTATTTATTTGTGAGGGAGGGAGGATGAGAATGGACATACCAGAACCTCTAGCCACTGTAAACAATTTCCAGGTGCATGCACACTTTGTGCATCTGGCTTTCTGTGGGTACTGGGGGAATCAAACCTGGGTTGTTAGGCATTGCAGGCAAGCACCTTAACCACTGAACCACCTCTCCTGCCCCCCCTCCTTTCTCTTTCCCTCTCCCTCTCCCCCTCTCCCCTCTCTTCCTCTTCTTCTCCCCTTCCTCTCTTCTCCTCTCCCCTCCCTCCCTCCCTTTTTCTGTAGGGTCTCACTCTAGCCAAGGCTCATCTGGAACTTACTCTGTAAGTCCCAGGCTGGCCTCGAAGTCACAGTGATCCTCCTACCTCTGCCTCCTAAGTGCTGGTATTAAAGGTTTGTGCTATCACACCCGGCCCAGAATTCTTGCTCACTGATGAATGCTTAGCCAGTTTTCATCCTTTCTCAGTGGATTATATAATGATTTGTCTCCTTAGTGAGCCTCTATTCTTTGTAGGCAATCTAATCCTAGAAAAGGAAATATTTCCTAAAGAGCAGGTATAATATGTGTGCCATCTTTTTTTTTAAACTTTTAAAGTAATTTTATTATCAATTTTGCCATTGATTCAAATGAAAGCCAAAACATCTTTCACAGGCAAGAAAATAAAATTCAAACAAACAAGCCTTTTTCCTTTGAATCCCAGCACTTAGGAGTAGAGGTAGGAAGATCACTGTGAGTTCAAGGCCAGCATGGGATAGAAAAAAAAAGTAAGAAACCTGGAAAGCTTGTAAGAAATGCTACCAATATCCGGGCATGATTAAGCATGGTAGTACAGAACTCAGCCTCAAAAAAACAAACAAATAAAAACCCTTAAAACTCTTTAGTCCCAGTGAGTTCAAGGTCAGCCTGGGCTGGAGCAAGACTCCGAGACTCAAAAAAAAAAAAAAAGCTACAAAAAGTACATGGGAAAAATATTTGAGACACTTCCTTGTGAGGATAAAAAGACGAATTCAAATGAAAAACAATTAAGAAAGGAATGAGCTGGATAGAGGTGGCACATGCCTTTAACTCCAGCTCTGGAGAGGAACCAAGGAAAACCCAAACCACACAAGTCTCCTAAGTAATGGTGATTTCAAGGCCAACTTTGTGTTAGATTAATCCAAAAATCAAAAGAAACCCCCAGGACTGGAGAGATGGCTCAGCGATTAAGGCACTTGCCTCCAGTGCCTAAGGCCCCTGGTTCAATTCCCCAGTACCCACATAAGCCAGACCCACAAAGTGGTGGCTTTGTGCTCTCTCTTTCTCTCTCTCTCTTTCTCTCTCTCTCTTTCTCTCTCTCTCTCTCTCTCTCTCTCTCTCAATCTCTGCTTGAAAAATGAATAAATAAAATATTAAAAAAAAAAACCCCAAACACACCCCTGTCTACCCCTGCCCCTGGGGTTCTGGCAGCAGGAGTCTCTAGAAGCATCCAGGATTCCAGGGCGCACAAGTGCCCACTTTGGCCTCTGCGTCTCCATCTTGCTCAGTGGATGGAGACGACAGCGAGAGCTTCGGGAAGGCTTCCAGCACAGAGGGGGTTCGGGAGCCGGAGCCAAACATCAGGTCTGGCTGGTTCTTGGAGAACTCCAAGCTGTAGCAGAAGGGACAGCCGGGTGGATACCCAGGGAGCTGGGAATGCTGTGCTCTCCTCTGAAGCACATGGTATTGGTATATGATGTTGGAGAAGCCGAGCACACGCAGGAGAGGGCGATTGTGCAGCTCACTGCTGAGCCAGGGGAGCCTGGGATTCGGGCTTGGCATCACGGTTCGCTCCTGCATCAGGACCTGCGTGGCTCAGGGCTTAAGAACCAAGCCTTCTCCAGGTCTGCAGTCATGTTCACTCTGGTAGCCAGAACCAAGCAAGTGTGGTCATTGGGGTAGGCGTCCATCTGGAAATGTTTCTCCAACTTGGAATGCTGCTCCCAGGTGTACTGCTGGAAGTGGGGACCCAGGGACTCCATGTTTCTCCAACCTAAGCACCCTAAGGTCTGATGGAATTGACCTTTTTAACTCTTGAAGTTTTCCTAGGGTATAGTATGGTGATTGTGATGCTACTGAAAATGATAATGATTAGTCAAGTGTTTATTATGTGTTGAGTACTTTATAAACATAAACTGTTTAATTTTCACAAACCTAGGAAAGGCAGGTACTATAATTAGAACAAATGATTTTTCTAGATGAAGGTGCACAGAAAGGTTAAGTAATCTAGCAAGGTCATTCATTTTGTAATTGGTGGATCTAGGATTTGTTATTGGAGACAAGATCTTACTATGTGGTTTAAGCTGGCCTGGAATTTGTTTAGTTCAGGCTGTCTTCGAGTCTGAGGGCTTCCAGCTTTTCTGCCTGCTAAGTGCTGGGATTGCAGGTATGTGCCACTATGCCCATGTGGAGCAAGAGTTTGAACCTAAGCTATCAGGCTCAAGATAGGACTTTTTGTTTGCTTTAACTGTCCTGTAATTTAGTGTGCTTAGAACATTGCTTAGGTCCAATAGTGCTCAGAAATTATCTGTTCAATGAACGAATGAACGAACCTCTTACTATATTGTAGGTCTATCCTGGAATGGGATTCTAAGTGTAGTTCTAATGTTACTTTCCTGGTCTAAAATATTACTTGTTTACACGGCAAGCACTTCATTGACTAAGCTGTCTCTCCAGCCTAGGACTCATAATTTTTTTTTTTCAGCCTAGGACTCATAATTTTATAAGGAATCTGTTTCTTTGCTTAATAACTTTTTCTCAGTAATTTGGGTAATTTATCAATATTTATGGTTCTTTGTGTGTATACATGTTCATGTGTGTGAAGATAAGCATGCACGTGCCACAATATGCATGTAGAGGTCAGAGGACAACCTCAGGTTTGGGTCTTTGACTTCCACCTAGTTTGGGCCGTAGGGTCTTTTCTTTTTTCCTTGCTCTATTTGCCAGGCTAGCTGACCTTTGATCTTTTGGGCTGTTCTCCTATCTCTATTTCTCTTCTTGTTGGGATCTGGGAATCAGAATTCAAGTACTCAAGCTTGCATGGCAAGCACTTTATTCATGTGTTCCAGCCTTATTTGGAATATACTGATTCCCATGTTAGTATACATATTTTTTCAAAAATATTTTATTTATTTGAGAGAGAAAGAAGTAAGTAGAGAGAGAATGGGTGCATCAGGGCCTCCAGCCATTGCAAACAAACTCCAGACACATGGGCCACCTTGTGCATCTGGCTTTATGTGGGCACTGGAGAATCGAACTCTGGTTCTTCTGCTTTGCAGGCAGACACCTTAACCACTAAACCATCTCTCAAGCCCAGTATACATATTTTTGTCTTTAACAGATATCTAGTTTCTTTGTACAAGGCAAAAATAAAGAGGGAAAGTAGAGCCCTTAAGCAGCTAAGATAAATTATATTTAGTTGTCATTTACATAATAGGTTAAAATTTATCCTTAATACTTGGCAAATAGGAGTGTATTTGAAAAATGCCATACAGAACATGTGCACCAAGTATTTAAGCATATTGGCTACCCACAATCATTTGTTATTTGACTCTTGAAATGATTTCCAGTTCGTTAAAATTTTTGAAAATGTCTTTGGAAAAATGTAAGGTTATTTTACCCCAGTCTAGGTAGTGGCTTAGAGAAGTCAGGTGTTGAATACTCATCTTTCACCTATTAATATTAGGTGACCATGAGTATTCGTGGCAGTCTTTATTAGAGGCTATGATAATCTAGATAAGAAATGCTTAGGAATGTCAAAGCTGATTGCAAAGCATTTGTAGGATAGTATAAATGCTTAAAGGCAAATGTGTCCTTAGCAAACTTAAGAGTCCTTGAGATTGTAGTTGAAGGCAAAAATTTAGAAAATGTCCACAGAAAAGTACACCAGCTGTTTAAGCATAATATTAGCCACAGTCCCTCGTTATAATTTGAGTCTTGAAATAAATCATATTCTAAATCCACAGGGTCCTATTTCTGAATATTTAGCCTAATGGATTGTGCTAGGGCATTTGGAGTGTTGTGAGCTATTACTTGCAAATTCAGGTTCCATATGAGGAAAGAAGTCTAGAGGAAAAACTAAGCTGTTATACTATACAATATTTGAATAAAGATATCAAATATCTGTAGTTTGATATTTCTAATGCTTAATTAGGGAGGCATCTAGACAGATGAGCTATTAAATAGGTAAGTCAGACTTTTGAATAATTTAGCTTTTCTTTTTTTTTTTTGGATAATTTAGCTTTTCTAAGTTGGCAAATTTTCTCTTATTTACAAATCTCTCTCGTTATATACACATGTAATAGCCATCTTCAAGCATTTAAATTTGTACTCTAGTATTTAGTGACATTAATATACTGAAATTCTGTGATCACATGTAAAGTACTGTTGGAGTAGATTGAGAGTTTGAAGTTATTCTCCCTTTGTGGTAGTGGTCCACATTTATCAAAGACTCCTCTCTCTCCGTAGTCTTTGATAAATTTCAGTAACAACTAGATATGTCCACTTTCTGTTTTGTATGTTTGTGTGTTTGTCACTTAGGATAAATATTTAGCCTACTAATATACAGATGTCATTAGTTGAAATGATACTTGGAATATGGGGTAGAGGAAATGGAAAAGCACAATTAAGTTAACATCTACAGGATATCATAATGGATTGAAATCATGAGCACATGACTCTTCACTTTATGGCTTAGTGCCTGTGAATGGACTGTTTTTTTTTAAAATATATAAGGAAAATACAGTTTCATATTCCAGTGTGGTCTTATGGATGTGAAAGGGGAGATGAGAAACCCAGTTTGCATAGTTCATTCATTCATACATACATATATACATAAGATATTTTGATCAACATCTCATAAAATCTTTACAGTGAAATTGTATAAACATCCTTATAATCTTACTCTTAATGGTGTTTCTATTTTTATTAGATAGCTACATATATCTACCCAGTATATGTGTATATAGTTATCTGTACCTAATCAAGGCGCTAAGCAGTTTTATGCTTTGACTTTTTCCTAATGAATAATTTTATTTAACTCTATTTGAACAAAGAATTTAAAGACATGTATTTACTTAGACAGTAAGGATTGCTAAAGCAAATATACAAATTATTGCAAAACAAACAAACCCACAAACAGATATAACCGCCACAAGGGGTCAAGAAATTCCAGGAAATACAGTTTATTTGCACTGAATAGACAGTTGTTGCCTTACTATTTTCTCTACTGTTTAATTATAAAACAGCTCAAAGACAGTAAAAGGGAAAACCAGACACTCTTTAATATTTTTTCCCAGATCAAAAGTTATTCACAGTTTTTTCTGGCATATAAAACTGAGTCAGGACAGAATGATAGGGAAGTTAAAGAACTAGAGCTTTTCATCCTAGGCTGTGGTTTCTGTTTCTCTTCAGCTAAGAGTAAAAAATTTGCTTTGACTTTTTATCTAGGGCCTTATTAAGTACTTACTTAGCACTTGGTGTTTTGCATGTATTATTCCATTTCTTCCTCAGAATGCTATTATTACTATTTATGTTTTGCAGAAGGAGAAATTGAGCACTGAGTTGGACACAATAGTTAGGAAAAAGTAGGCTAGGAGATTCAAATTTATGTTTGTGTGATTCTACAGATGAGTCTTAATAATAGGGTTTCATTTATGATTAACTTTCAATCTAGGTTGTTAATGAATGTATGTCTTCTTTTTCTTTTTCTTTTTTTTTTTTGGTTTTTCAAGGTAGGGTCTTGCTCTAGTCCAGGCTGACCTGGAATTCACTATGCAGTCTCAGGGTGGCCTTGAACTCACGGAATCATCCTACCTCTGCCTCCTAAGTGCTGGGATTAAAGGTGTGCACCACCACGCCCGGCATGCCCTCCAATTTCTTATTTCACTCTTGTAGGAACTGAAAGATGTGGGCCACCGGGACCAGATGGCTGCAGCTCGGGGAATCCTGCAGAAAAATGTTCCCATCCTCTATACTGCATCCCAGGCGTGCCTTCAGCACCCCGATGTTGCTGCCTATAAAGCCAACCGCGACTTGATCTACAAGCAGCTGCAGCAGGCCGTCACAGGCATTTCCAATGCAGCCCAGGCTACTGCCTCAGATGATGCCTCCCAGCACCAGGGTGGTGGAGGAGGAGAGCTGGCATATGCTCTCAACAACTTTGATGTAAGTTATATTTGAGAAGAAACTCGAGACTATCAGCTGCCACAAGAGAACAGGTTCCTAGGGAAATGTGACCAAGACTTCTGATTAAAGTTGTAATCTAAGTGGAAAGAAAGTTATGAATCATCAGTTTACTTGATTGTAACATGGCTTTTAAAGCATTTATTTTTTAGTGTGATTTGTTAAATTCGTGACTTTTTTATCCCCCCCCCCCATGTGATCATGAGAATGAATATGAGTCTGGTTCATTTCAACAAGATTTTGATCTTCTGGATGATGTGAAGATATAGCGGATCAGATACCAAAGCAAAGTTTGTGTAGGCTCTGTCCCCAAAGAGCTCATGGTCTACTGAGAGGGACAAACTATACTGACTGATGATGGCATCTTAATCTTACCTGTCTGCTTAGGTATATTTCTATTCTCCCTCATTTACTTTATGTTGAGAACAGAAAAATTTAGCCACATAGAAGCAGATTTGAAGTTAAGATATCTTTCTTTTTTTTTTTTGTTATTTTTGAGGTAGGGTCTCACTGTAGCCCAGGCTGACCTGAAATTCACTATGAAGTCTCAGGGTGGCCTCTAACTTACTTCGATCCTCGTACCTCTGCCTCCAGGGTGCTGGGATTGAAGGGTGTGTGTTGGGCGCTATATATTTTTTAAAAATATTTTATTTTTAAGAGGGAGGAGAGAGAGAATGAGAATGGCACATCAAAGCCTCTCGCTGCTTGCTGCAAATGAACTCCAGATGCATAAGCCACCTTGTACATCTGGTTTTACATGGGTACTGGGGAATTGAACCTGGGCTGGTAGGCTGAGCAGGTGGCAGCTTTAACCACTGAGATATCTTTTCAGCCCCTAAAACATTTTCTTGACTTAGTGCCTTTCATTATAGATGATGCCCCAGTGTAGTCTCTTATGTATGCAATAATGTGGTGGGCTTTCCAAAATTTACCCACAGTGCCTCATGGCTTCCAGTAGAGGGCAGCAACTTGAGTTTTGTTGTTTTTATTTTTAAATGGAGAATGGCTGGCTGTGTGGCTCAGGCTGGCCTCAAATCTACTGTTCTCCTTTGTCACCCTCCCCAGTGCTGTTACAGACATGCTACATAGCTAGCTAGCTTTTTGTTTATTTTAAGCCAACTGTTGGAGCAACTTTTTTAAAGTAAGGAAAAATTATGTTACAAGTGATCAGCATCCTTTCATAATTGGAATGCTTTGAATTATAGAATCAGTATGATGGAGTATAATTTGTTTTTTAAGTTTGTCTTTGTCTTTATCTTTTTGGGAGGCTTCTTCCCTTTACGTTGGTTTGGGTAACTGGGCCTTGCTAACATGAATGGCTGATGTACACCATGGCATTGGGATTGAATTTTTAACCTGGAGCTTTGTTTTTCTTAATACTAGGCAAGTTTCATACCACCGAACTAGGTCTCCATTTCTTGCCCTGGGGAAATAAACATGAAAAAATTTCTATTTTTTGAGGCAAAGTCTTATTCTAGTCCAGGCTAATCTGGAACTCTATAGCTCAGACTGTAAGCCTCCAATTTACAGATCTTCTCGTACCTCAGCCTCCTGAGTGCCAAGATTATAGGTGCAAGCCACTGTTACTGGCCATGAAGTGACCTTTCTGTTAGAATGTACTTTGCAACTTAATGGTAACATTAATTTTTTCCTTTATTAAATTAGGCAGTGTCTGATTTAAAGTACTAAGGAGCATAGAAGCCATCTTATTTCTTAGCATTGCCTCTCATTTCTTTTTTTTTTTTTTTTTTCTTTTTGGTTTTTCGAGGTAGGGTCTCGCTCTAGTCCAGGCTGACCTGGAATTCACTATGTAGTCTCAGGGTGGCCTTGAACTCACGGCAATCCTCCTACCTCTGCCTCCCGAGTGCTGGGATTAAAGGCATGCGCCACCACGCCCGGCTATAGCATTGCCTGTCATTTCTAAGATGAGGCTGTTATACGAAATGATCTCAGGCCCATTGTAGTTCATGATAATATTAAATTTCTTTGACCATTTATTCCTATTTCTGTTGACCAGAAAGCATTTTGTAGTGTCTCCCCTCCCCCATCTTGTCAGTATTGGAGGTTGAACTGAGGTCCCTCAATATATAAGGTCAGTGCTCTACCACTGAGCTGTATCCTCAGCTCTGTGTTGACTTTGTTCAGAGGAACCTGTAATAAATCTGGCAATAAACATGATCAGCTACATTCTATTAATTAATATTCCCTTGTCAATATCTACTTTAAATTGAAATTAATAAGGGTATAATCCCTATAAAGAAAAATTGAATCCCAAATATTTGTTTGCATAGACCTTAATTGGTATGACAATAAAATATATTTAGTGGGGATGTTGCTTACTTATAATTGGACCTCATCAGGGGCAAAGCTGGATATATAAGTAGTCTTGGGAGGAAAGGGAAATAGAGGAAGGTTTATTCTTAACAGCAATACCTCATAGACTTTAGTCTTCACTAGATGTATAAAATAAGGAAAAGTAGACAAAATTCATTGTAAATGAATTCTGAAACTTCAGGGGCAAGAGTTAGAATTTTATCATTTAAATTTTTGTGGTAAAATAATACTGTCATATGGCAGTTTTATACTCTGAGAAAGAATTATTTTCCTTATAATTCTCATTTGATAAATTTAATAGCTACTAATTTACCTGTCAACTTTTAGAGTTTTGAGAAAGTGGTGTTTGTATTTTTGGTATCATTCTTTATCCAGGCTATTTGATCAGTTATTTCTTGTTTGAGAAGTGATTTACCAGTTTACATGGAATAGCCTTCATCTCTGAAGAATAGACTTGAGAAAAATTATCTATTAGAGAGAAAGAGAAAGAGAGAGAAAGAAGAGAACATAAGGGCTTGCCCAGGGCCTTCTGCTGCTACAAATGAATTCCAGACACATGTGTCACTTTGTGCGGCTGGCTTTATGTTGGCACTAGGGAACTGAATGATACCATTAGGCTTTCAAACAAGCACCTTAAACTACAAAGCTATCTCTCTAGCCCAGAATTCATCTTTTGTTGTTAGAATTAAATCTTAATATTTCTAATCACTTTCCTTCTTGAACAGACAGGATAAATATGAGTATTGACATTAATAACTTTCTCTGTAGAAACAAATCATTGTGGACCCCCTGAGCTTCAGTGAGGAGCGCTTCAGGCCTTCCCTGGAGGAGCGCCTAGAAAGCATCATTAGTGGGGCTGCCCTGATGGCCGACTCATCCTGCACTCGTGATGACCGACGTGAGCGAATCGTGGCAGAGTGTAATGCTGTCCGCCAGGCTCTGCAGGACCTGCTCTCAGAATACATGGGCAATGTAAGTGTCCGATCTTTTCTTTGAACTAAGATACTTATGTCTAAGGAATTTGATATTGGATCTGATGATGTTTTAACTGTTGTTAATAGCAAATATGTCCTTGACTCCTTTTCTAGGTGGGCCAGATTTTTCAAGGAATGGATAGATGACTTGATAGTGGTCCTTCCTTAAACATCTTATTTTGAACTTTGAAACTTACAAATATTATGTTCTGAGACCCTATAAGTCCCTTTACCTAGTTTTACATATAAATAAATGTGTATGTATATGCATAACTATACATACACAGCCTTTCTCCTCCGAGATGGGAAGTATTTCCTCATAAATCTCCTAATGATAATGACCTCTTACACCACTAAAATTCCATTAACATATAGTTACGTGAGGAAAAAGAAAAGGCTCCTTTATTGGT
>PVHP010032531.1:0-20131 GCA_004024765.1 Zapus hudsonius | reverse complement strand
CTTATGGGGTTATAAGCCAGCTTCCCCTTGCCAGTGTTTGGCACACCTTCCTGCCGCTGTTTGCAGTGCTGTGGCAGAGGTGATGTCCAGCCCTCTGCTCATGCCATCGTTTTCCCTGCCAGGATGGAGTCTCCCCTCGAGTCCGTAAGCCAAATAAACCCATTCCTCCACAAGCCGCCTTTGCTTGGGTTCTTTCTGCACAGCAACTAGATATCTGACTACAGCACTATCCTTGCTCTCACTCAGACTTCTGGAGCACTTGCAAATCCAAGAAAAAAGATGAGAATATTTCAAGAGGACCCAATGTCAAGGTGAGAACCAGAAGTGTGAGACACCAGTGCTTCTCATGGCTACAACTTATAAGACTTACATCTTATACAATTCATCATTTTAAAGTATACGATTCAGTAGATTTTAGTACATTCGACAAATTGTACAACCATCACTATCATGAAATTATAGAGCACTTCATCCCCCCCCCCCAAAGGAACCCTGGACTCATTAGCAGTCTGGTGGGCTTGGACGCAGGCTTGCCTCAAGTGTACATCATTATTCATCCAGCAAACATTTACGGCTCACTTGCCAAGCTCCAGGCTTGGGATAAGTTACCCCTCCCTTGCAGCAGAGGCGTGTACCTCACAAAGTGTTGGGGATCACCTGAAGGGTTACATAAAGTCTGCAGGTGTGAGGAGCTGGGAGGTAGGAGTGGGCCATTTATCAATGGCTCAGGGAGAGTCGGGAGGGAGGAACTGTGGTCTGACAGAAAGTCTACAGTGAGGTTCTATGTTCTTCCAGAAGGTTTGCTGTGCGGCTTAGATTCCCTTGTAAAGGTTCATGGCTTTCAGGAGTCATTGCCTCCCCAAAGAAGGTGTTTGCCAGCAAACCAAACTGTGCCCTGTGCTCACCTCCTGCGGCTCTCCCCCACATTGCCTGAACAGTCTCTGTCTGGCTGCAACCTCCTTTCCATTTTCATTTCCATCTGTTTTTTGTTCACTCTCCTTAAATCTAGTTTGATTTTATTGCCTTTTCTTATCCTTGTTTTTTTTTTTTCATTTTATGCCCTTTTTATTTTCGTTCTCCTCATATTCAATACACCCAGCAGGCTGGGGAGAGAGAGAGGGATTCTTCAGGCGCAAGGAAGAAAGCATGCCTCTTGTCTACCTATACACACTCCTGTTTAGAAAAAGCATGACCTCTGCTCACAGCCATTGCTTTCATCCTTTTTGAATAAAATACTATCTGTTAAGCTTTAATTGTGAACTCTGTGTTAAACTCTTTTCAAACTTTAGCTTATTTAATTCTCACAAAAAAATCCAATGGCAAATGTGAGCCATGGGGGGGAGGGGCTAAATCAAAAAGTAATAAATGTTCAAAACTCACCCAACACCAGTCCTGTTTGTAGCACTTAAGTGATAACTTTATGATGCCTTGCTTTTGGGGGTCTATCTTTCCACCAGCCCACCTCCCCTTCAGCTAGTTCTACCTTGAGTTAAGACTGCAGCTCTGTTGGCTTCTTTCCAGGTTTAGCAAGCCGGGGCTCCTTGGCCTGAGCTCAGCATGCAGTTCTATGGGGCATTGTAACCGCTGGAGGAGGCCATAAAATCTTAACGGTCTCCAGAAAAGACGGCTGTAAATTCTTCTGAAGTTCCACTTTGGGTGTAAAGGTTCACGCCTCCTCCTCTTTCTCCCCTCCCCCCACCTCCATGAACTGCCCCCAGTTCCATGAAAGGAACCATGCATTTACACAGGGCCTCCAGCTGCAGCCAGGTTTCTGTTTTGTCTATGAAATGCTCTTTAAAAAAAATGTTCTCTCTTTCCACTTTGTTCAGGATCCCAGACACACAGCTTGTGCTTTTAGGGAAAATATAAGAAAAGAAGTAGAGAAAAATGGCTAAGAAGAGTGCCCAGAGAAAAGTTTGCAAAAAATGACACCCCAGGATTTTTTTTTCCTTTCCTTTCTGAATTACTTTCACATTTCTACCTGGGTCCTAACAAGCCAGATGTCTCTTTTCTGCAAAGTTCATTTGGTTGCTTGGACCTAAGCTACAGGGGTTTGAGAGGAACAGAGAAACAGTCAGCGGGTCTCGGGACACTGGAAGTAACCCAGGGAAGTGGTCACTCAGACCAATATGGAGGAAACCATGTTAGCTAAGCCCTAGCCATCACACCATAGCAAAACCACGGTAATTTCTCTCCCCAGGACAGGAGGCTGAAGGCCAAGTCTAGGATGGAGACTGGAGAGGCAGGTCCAGGTCCTTGGTGGGTGAGACCAAGTGGCCTGGGACATTAACAAACAGAACAAAAGGGTTTTATGTGTCCTGTGAGATAAAACCCCAAATGTCTTTGTTCGGTCCTGCCTCTTGTTAGTGCCTACACCCCAGTGCATTTCGCAGGAAATTGAATCTGTGTGTGTCAGATTCCTTTACCCTTATCTCACTGGAGTTGGCTTATGCACCCGAAACTGCTAGGATTTGTTTCTTTAATTAACTTTGAATGCCCGCCCCATCAAACTGAAGTACCAGCAGCACCAGCAGCAACTAGACCTATTCCTCACCCACCGACTGGCCCAGGCCATGCTTGCTTGAGCGTGTGTGTGTGTGTGTGTGTGTGTGTGTGTGTGTGTGTGCGCGCGGATGTCTCTGTGTGTATGTGTGGGTGAAAAAAGTAGTAGATAATTTGCACTCCTAGACTCCAAATCTCAAATTAAAGTCAAAATTTGAAAAAAAATAAGAAATTATGTATCTTTTCCCTAAAAAGTTATTTTGGGAAGGAGGGTATGTTCCAATCTCTCTCTCTTCACTCTTCCACAAGTCTAACACAGTGCCTGGCACCCAGTAGGTGCCAATAACTTTTCTTTTATGTGTTTCTGTTCTGTTGAAGGTTACAGTGTGGTATAGACGCTAGAGAACAGAAAACTGCAGGAGCTGCAGGGTCCTGCTCTGGCCTTCTGGCCAGCTGCAGTGCTAGAAGCCAGAGAAGCAAGCCTTGAACCACCCCCTAAAAGTGGTCATAAGACCCTCCAGAGGAAGGTGCCCTGCCCTGTACCTGGAGGAAAGGAAGAGAAACACGATGACACCTAAAAGAATCTGAGTATGCAGACCTGGTCAGATCCTCATGTTGTTACCATTAGATTGTATTTCAGTCACAAGTCTTCAGCCCTTACCAAACCTAAACTAGCAGGACGCTTTTCCTGAATCATTGGGTCTTTGCTTTTGAACATTCTTGTGTCATAGAACACCTCAGTCAATTTATTGGGCTTTTCTCTTGTCAACCAGCTGCTTGTTGTTGGATATCAGCCTTGAGCCTTGCCATGCATGGGTCGTGAAGTCTTTGCTGGCACTGTAACCAACCCTTCATTCCTGCCTGTCCCTCCCTCTGGTCCTTCTTCCAGTCCTATAGATGTGCACATTGCTTCTCCCTGAAGCCACAAGCTTCTCTCTCCATTCTCTGTTATTTTTGATAAACTTTTAAAAAACCACATATATTTAGGATGGAGAGATGTCTCAGTGGTTAAAGCACTTGCCTGCAAAGCCTAAGGACCTGGGGTCTATTTTCCAATACCCACATAAAGCCAGATACACAAAGTGGCACAGGCATCTGGAGTTTGTTTGCAGTGGCTAGAGGCCCTGGTCCACCCATTCTCTATCTGCCTCTTTTGCTCTCTCTCTCTCTCATATATATATTGGTAGTGCTGGAAATTGAACCCATGACAGTAAGATATACCCCCAGCCCTTCCACCTGCAATTACCTTTAACAAATGATTTCCAAGTTCTTTTGTCTCATTAATTCAGATTGTTTTGCTCTCTTCTTGTGGCATTTATTTATTTATTTATGATAGAGTGAAAGAGAGATAAAGGCAGACAGAGAGAGAATGGGCACAGGAGGGCCTCCAGCCACTGTAAACGAACCCCAGACACATGCACCGCCCTGTGCATCTGGCTTTACATGAATACTAGGGAATCAAGTCTTTAGGTTTTTCAGGAAAGCGCCTTAACTGCTGAGCCATCTCTCCAGCCCTCTTCTGGCCTTTAGAAATCATAGTTGTGGGACAAGGGAAGTGCCAGGCAGATTCTCAACTGACCACTCAAAGCAACATGGCTCTGGCTGGACGTCCTGAAACCATTCCTTGACAAGTCACCTCCGCTTGACCCGATGACAGAGTGGACAGACAGTGTGCTGAAGTCCCAGCAGAGGCACCAGTGACTAGAGTCTGGGTGTGGATTGAGTGGGAGGGTTAGAGGGAGGAGAGAGAGAAGTTGTCTGCTGTGGTGAGCTCTTATGAGACATTGTCTGTGGAGGGGCTTTGCATGGGAGTCGTGGTCACTCTCAGATGTCCTGCCCTTGTCCGGACACTCCTAGCTCAATTGCTATGATGTGTGTGGGAGGTGCATGGTGTATGCTTATATATGTGTGCAAATGTGCACATACCTCATGCACATGCATGCAGAAGCCAGACAAGGATGTCAGATGTCCTCTACGGTTCTCTGCTTTATTTCCTTGAGACACAGTCTCTCACTGAACCTAGGTTGCCATTTTCTGGTTAGGCTGGCTGACCATTAAGTCCCAGCAATCCTCCCTCAGACCTGGGGTTACAGGTGCCAGGGGCTATGCCTCTCTTTTTACCTGGGTGCTGGGGATGGAAACTCAGCCTCTCCTGCTTGGATAGCAAAGTGCTCTCACCCATGGGCCATCCACCAATCTCCCAGGAAGATTCTGTTTTCCAAGGCCCTGGTCCCTGGCTCTTCACCTTACCCAGCAGTTCAGGCTGTGTGGTTCAGACTCCTTAAGATACATTGCTGGGTTCCCCAGTCTAGTTTCTGGTCAGTAGTTCTTGGCTGCGTGGGGCAGAGATTTTCCATTTCTAGCAAGTTCATTGGAGACACTAAATCAGATCTACTAATCCTCCTCACTCAAACTCCCTTAATCCAAGTATATTCTGCCATTTATAGGGCTTTCTTTCTGCTAAGTTGTTTTTCAGATGTTTTATCTCACTGGGTATTTACAACAACTCTATGAGGTACTTGCGGTGGATATTCTCACTTCAAGACAAAGACGAAGAGACACAAAGAGAATATATACCTTGTCTGATGGTAGTGAAGTTGGTCAGTACTGACTCCGAAGCTTGTGTTTTTAATCACCTTTCTACATTGCCTTAATGATCTAAGGAGGTGCCCCCCCATAGATGTCTCAGATTATGTACTTTGGAAACCCTGGGCTTTGTGAACAAGGTGCTCTTTCATTCTGGATCACTCTCTCCCCAAATTTCTCTTTGCTGCAAGGGAAAACACACATTTAATCTCCATTAAGACCTCTGCTGTGATTTGGGAAAGTAACCTGAAGTATAAAACAATGTTAAAGAAAAGCAGTTTCATTGCTTCTGGCAACAGATGGTGATACAAATGAATGACTAAAGGACCCTTTCCTCTTCCCTTTTCTAATAAAAAACATGGCTCATTTGCATATAAGCAACTGGATTTAAGACAGGGGTTGTTCATTTCAGTGCTGGTTAAAAGTCAAAAGAATCTTGCTGATGAATTTTAGGGGTACAGTAAGGTTCAGGACCCTACGTTTGGAATCTGCCAGTGTAGGGATCACTGTAACATGAATTACTTTCCTTTTATAGCTAGATCCAAGAGGTCTCTGTAAATACCACAAATATGTAACTGCTATGTGGGGCGTACCATGCAGGCTAGGCTCTGACTGTCAGTAATGACAGCAGAAAGATCTGGGTGCTTTGCCTCAGCAGGGGTTCCCACACTCACTGGGAGTTTGTATAAGTTATAGTGTTTTTTAAAAAAGATTTTATTTATTTAATTGTAAGCACACACACACATACACACACACACACACAGTATATGGGCGCACCAGGGCCTCTAGCCACTGCAAATGAACTCCAGATGCATGTGCCACTTTGTGCATCTGGTTTATGTGGATTCTGGGGAATTGAACCTTGGTCCTTAGAGTCTGGAGGCAACCACCTTAACCACTGAACCATCTCTCTCTCCAGCCCATTTTTTCCCCCAGAAATTTTACTCCAGGCTGTCTTGTGGGGGGCAAGGAATCTACAACATAATGTACATTCTTAAATTTTTTTTGTCTTTTTTTTTTTTTTTTTTGCTAATTGTTTTGTTCCTAATACTCCTGGATGCTATACTATTTTGAGATGCACTGTCAAGTTGTGGGGAGGTGAGGCTGGGTTTAGAACTGCCCAAACAGCCCTCAGACACTCCGGTGGTTCCAACCCTTGCTGCAAATTGGACTCACTTGTTCTCTAGTCCAAAACACCAATTCCCTGGGGTCTACTTGAGACCACTTAGAGCAGTATTTTAGGACCAAACCTGGACCTCCACATGAGAAAAAAGAGGGAAAGAAAGAAGAAAAAACAGAAAAACAAACCAAGCCAGCTCCCTGGGTGATTCTCGTGTGGGAGGGTGATGTGGAAAACCACAATGCATGATGGATCTGATTCCTAGGAACCCAGTTAGTGTATTTAGCTGAGGGTAAAAGTGGAAAAGTGGAGGTCAGGACATGTTGAAGGCGTGGGTAGATGAATGGGCGTGGCTTTTCCAAATTAGAGAGAGAACTCCGCTGGCAGGGGATCCTGGTTAAAGAAACAGATGCTGTTCCCTAGGACGGCCTGGGTCAACCCTTTGGAAGCAAGGTTGGTTCATCCTCTCTCCATCCTGTGTGCAGAGTCACCGCTGGGCCATCTCTTTGGCTGCTGGCCCAAGGAGCCACGGGCAGGCAGGCAGGGCATCCCGCTCACTTCCCCTGGGCCTTGCCAGGCAGGGCAGTTGGCCCTCTGTCCTGGGCTGCTCGCTGGCTGCTGGAATCTGGCTACCTTACAAACCCCTGCAATCCAGTGCTTTCTGGAGGCTGTTCCTTCAGCTCTAGCCCAAAGCCTCTGGCTTTTCTATTTGTTTTCTTTTTCCTCTCTTATTTAAGAAGCTCAAGAGAACTTAAAAGCAGACCCTTGAAAGTTAAGCATTGCTAATCACATAAAGGTGTCTCTGCAGGACCTGGGTTGCCGAGGGTCTGTTGGGGGCTTTCAACTTTCTCTGTCTCCCCTTCCTCCTTCAGGAGGTCTTTGTGGGCTCTTATTCACCCAGCTCCTTGCTGGATGCCCACCCCTGTCACCTCTGTTTGTGCTCACTGGCTACAGAAGAAGAGTCACAGGGCCAGAGGAGGGAGGGAAGAAGTCGTGGGCCCCCCGGGGCCCCGTGCTGGGCCCAAGGAGACTGTGAGAAAGGCCCTCTCCATCTGCAACCCAGCCCGGTGGGAGTCAATTAATTCTGAATAACCTAAACGGACAGAGGTATTTGCATTCACAACCTGACTGATGACCGTATAAAATTGATTTATGAATTAAAGTGCTTCCCCTCCCTTTATCCCGATTCAGCCTGTAATTGATTATACGTGCTGCAGCGAAATTAAATAAAAGAAAATTAAAAAGAAAAGAAAAAGCAATGTGAAAAAGAGAAACAGATAAAGAAAGAAAGAGAGAGAGAGAGAGAGAGAGAGAGAGAGGGGGGCCCTTGCTCAGCAGTGGGCACTCTCAGGGCACCTCAGGATTATTCTACTCATCACTTATCATTTTTTATTTAAAAAGTGATTTCCCCCACTGTTTCCACACTACACCAGCCCCCCCCCCATTTCCATCATGGCTAGCATTTCCCTTTCCTACTTCCACTTCCTGAACTTTTGGGGTGTTACGAGTTTCCCAGACAGAGGGAGAAGCAGGGATGAGCCTGGCATCTCCCAGGGAGCACTGAGCTCACGAAAATGTGAGGAGTGAGTAGAGATGTCTTTATCTTTAGTCTCTGGCTCCCCATTCTGCCCTAATATTTCATCTTTAAAAAATTATTTTATTTATTTGCAAGGAGAGAGAGAGAGAGAGAGAGAGAGAGAGAGAGAGAGAGAGAGAGAGGGCTTCTTCTGCTACTGCAAACAAAATCCAGATGCATGTCCCACTTTGTGCATCTGGCTTTATGTGGGCACTGAGGATTCGAACCTGGGCTTCCAAGTTTTTCAAGCTAGCACCATTGGTTGCTGAGCCGTCTCTCTGGCCCCTTTTGCCGTTTTGTGACTCATCCTTTCTTATTTTTTTTTTCACCTCTGCACTTTTTTCACTTGCAGCAAATTCTCATGACTGTTCTTAGCAAGAAGCACATTGATGATAAACTTTTTTGCATGTGTATTTGCATTATGTGGTGCACACGTGTATGGGTGTGTGTGCACATGTGTGCATGCATGTGGAAGCCAGAGGTTGATGTAGAGTGTCTTTCTTGATGGCTTTTCACCTCGTTTACTGAGGCAGGGTCTCTCACTTGAGTCCAGAGCTTTCTGATTGAGCTAGCCACCTTCCCCGGGATCACCTGTCTTCACCTCCAGAGCAATGGGATTACAGGTGGGCTGCCACACCCACCTTTCATTTATTCGGGCACTGGGGATTTGAACTCGAGGCCTCATGCCTGCTCAGCAGGTGCTTGGTCCACTGAGCCATCTTCCAAGTCCCCATGATAAACTTTTTAATGGCTAACTTATCTCTGCCGTAATTATCCAAAGAAATTAAAGTGTTTGTATTTCGGAGTAAATCTCTAAAGGCAAAATCTCTAGTCCTTCTACCCAAGGGTGGAGCATTCTTAGATAGAGGATGGTCATAAGTAGACGAGAAGATGAGTGAATTCACTGTGGCTAGACAATGTGAGAACAACCAGCTGGTCTAAGGATCTGAAAACCACCAGCTACATGTCCCTGTGCGAGTCACTCTCTCTGGCTTTCCATGGCTGTTTAGGATGGAGATTACTGTCAAACTGGAGGGAATGTATATAAATCCCCTTCAAGTGCGGCTCAGCAAACATTGGAATGACAGCCTGTTTTCTGGCCTGTTCTGCTTTGGAAACATGGCAGCTTGGACAGGGTGGGGGAGGGGAGCTCTGGAAATAGTATGATTAATGGTTGTCTCCTACCTCAAACCCAGTGTTGCTATTTGAACAGCCCTTGGAGACCTGTTTGTCATTGCCAATTCCATGTGGAGAGCACACGGCAAGTCTTCCTTACCTCAGCCCCCTCAGCTCCTGGGACACAGAAAACCCCTCCATCAGCTCTGCAGGCTGTCTTCTCTCTCTTCCATCTCAGGACTGCCAAGATGGTCTCCCTGGTTCCCTGTCTCAACTGCTACCTTCAAAAGCCCACTTCCTCCTGTTTGCCAGCCGTCCTTGGCAGGTACAGTGCTGACCGGTTCCTCTAAAGTTTTGATGAGTAGGTTAGTGGGAAATCCCATCTTAAGTGCCCTTAGCCACGTTTCCCAGAAGGCTCAACCACGCAGGAAGTGGTTGCTTAGGCCTGGCTGGAGAAAGGACTCTTGCTTGACGCCTGGCATGAGCCCCTTCCTCAGCACTGATCTCTGAGTGAGTGGGTGTGGGCGGTGGTAGGTCTGGGAGTCCCGACCACTGGACCGTCTTCAGGGAAGGTCCGAGGGGTGAGTGTGTGATGAGAACCTGTCAACGGGAGTCCAGGCAGCTCTAAGAGGGAGGCTAACCTACAGTGGACACTGTCAGGGGTTTGGAATCTTGTTCTCATGCCAGGAGAGCTCAACACTCCTTGAGGACATGTCAGGCACCTTGGAGGGTCACTCAGCCTAGTTCTTTCTGAGTGATCCTTGATAAAATGACACAAAGGAGAAAACCACCTAAGCTTTTTACAGTCCCCCACTGCTTGGGATCACTTCTGGAAAATATAAAGCCTGAGGGCAGGTGGTGAGAGGACCTGGGTACTGAGGTTCTGGGTACTTGGGTACTTAATGCTGAGTTACTGGAGTATTGAGTACTGAGCCCTGGAGTGAGCAAAGAAAACACCAGAAGGTGGTAGGCAGGAAGTTGCTGAGAGTTAAGCCTGAGAAGACAGACCACCTCTGTACCTTTGCCCCACATTGCAAAACAGACAAACCAAAAAGGCATTTGCAGTGTGGATAGAGGGACCAGCGGAAGAAGTCCAAAGTGGATGGTTCTAATTACCAAACCCCTCTCTTAATTAAGTGAGACATGGAGCTTGATGACCGTCTCCCTGAGAGTGAGCATAGTTTAAAGAGGCATCGGTGGAAAGAAGTGAATGGTGGGGTCTAAGGATAATCACTGAATAGCTGATTCTTATGGACGAATGATTGGTGTCCCCCAACCCCACTCAGATTCTCATGATGGAGGCTGACGGGTTGGTGTGAGGAGGTGAGCTTTTTAAGAGGCGATTTGGTCATGAGGTTGGAGCTGTGGTGCTATCATCCACAGAGGAGAGCCATTTGTAAACCTCATCAGACACCAGTTCTGGCAGCATTTGGATCCTGGACTTTCCAACCTCTTAGAAGCATTGGGTTTTGTTTGTTTGTTTATTGTTGTTGGTGGTGTTAAAGTTTCGAGAGACTATATTAGTTTAAGAGGAGGAAAGAGGGGATAGTATGAAGACCTCCTGCCCATAAGAAGGTAGGAGAGGGTAAAGCCCATCTAGAGACCCATTTATAGGTTCTGAAAGGGGGATGAGCTAATTAAGCTGACCAGTCTGGGGGGTTCTGCTGAAGCAGTTTGAACTGAATACAACACAAGGGGCTTTCATCAAAAGATGAAAGTAGGCTGGAGAGATGGCTCAGTGGCTAAAGGCACTTACTTGTAAAGACTGATGGTCTGGGTTCGATTTCCCAGCACCCACATAAAGCCAGATGCACAAAGTAGTGCATGCATCTGGAGTTCTTTTGCTATGGCAGGAGGCCTTGGCATGCCCATACTTGTTCTCTCTCTCTCTCTCTCTTTCTCTCTCTCTCTCTCATAAATAAATAATAATATTGTTTTAAAAAGATGAAAGTGTCAGCAGTACACAGCTGGAATTAGCATACCTAAGTGATTTCTTGGGACAGAAGAACAAGTTCTATGAACACTGTTGGGTTTGGCCCACTGAGTCAACTACCTCTCCCCCACAATGATGGTGCCTTATTGCTGTACACCTTACCCTGGTCTGTGATCTGCCATCATCAAGTTTGGCTCTAGTATGACCTTAATCTCTGCTATGGTTGGCTTGATGGAGCATTAAGAACAGTTGGTGTAAGAATCCACAGAATTCTGGGAAAGTTGAATCTTTTTCTCAACTTCCAGTAAGAAGAACCTTCGCAGCAATATTTGCAGTAGTTTCAGTCATAATAGCCTAAAGTTGGAAACAACCAAGATGTTCTTCAATAGGCCTATAGGTAAATAGGCTATGGTGTATTCACATAGTAGACTACTACTTAGCAATTAAAAAGAAATAAATTCTCAGGCCATGAAAAGATATGGAGGAACCTTCCAAACATATTAGTGAGTACAAGAAGCCATTCTGATATGCCGCAGTCCTATGATTGTATGACATCCCAACAGTATGACATTCTGAAAAAGGAGGAAACAGTAAAAATCCCAGGGGGCTGGAGAGATTGCTCAGTGGTTAAGATGCTTGCCTGCAAAACCTATGAACCAGGTTCCATTCTCTAGTACCCATATAGAGCCAGATGCACAAAGTGGTGCATGCATCTGGAGTTCGTTTGCAGCAGCTGGAGGCCCTGGAGCACAGCACCTCTCTCTCTCTCTCTCTCTCTCTCTCTCTCTCCTCTCTCTCTCTTATTGCAAATAAATAAAAAATTTAAAATATCAGTGAATGCTAGAGATTCAGGGAAAAGGAGAGGGGTGGGTGAATAGGTGGAACCCAGGTAACTCTTAGGACAGTGAGGCTGCTCGTACTGAGTGATGCATTCATGTAAAGGGAGAGTAACCCCTAACAATAACTCACCAATATTAGCTGAGCAGCTAAAACAAATATATCACACTAACAGAAGATGCTAATAGTAGAGGAAGCTTTGGCAAAAGAGTTTTGTGACAGAATGGGAAGGAAGAGGGGATGCATGTAAACTCTGTTCTTTTCATTCAATATGGACTGGCACTGGGACTCAGTGCTGTAATGTTTGCCTAGCATATGTGAGGCTCTGGGTTTAATCCCTAGTGCTGCAAAAAAAAAGTGTGAATAATTGATCAGTCTGACAACCCCTGGTCCCAGTCACCGGTTCCTTCCTTCACTGAGTTGTTGACCAAAGTGACCCATGAGGTTCCAAAAACAAGACGGAATTCTGTCAAAGCTCTTGAACACCCTCCCCAGGCCTGAGGCAAAACCCTGTTGCTGAAGAAACCACAGAATGCCATCGATCAGCATCGAGAGACCCTTCAAGGCTTCAAGGTCTGGAATGGTAACCAGCCCCCAGATGGCAGTTAGTGCAGTGCTGGAAGGCACTACACAAGCTGCCAGGAGAAGCAGATCAACGACAGCTGGAGTAAACAGACCACTGGCATGAAACACAGTCTGCGGCCATAAGTAGGCTGACCACACCTCCTACTGGGAGAGAACAGTGAACCAAGAAAGGAGCATTCGTGCAATGGAGAAACCTGGGCCTGAGAGAGACAATCAACAGCTCTTAAATGTGGCCAAATATTCCACTTAGGAAGGTGGAGCCCTTGACTACTGGGGATTCAGGGCAATAGGCACCGGATCCCATACTTTTGGGCTCATAAGAAAAGATGCACTATGGGAGCGATTGACGGGGAGGCTACTAAAAATAGAATCTAGGTAATCCAGAATTGTGTATATTTGTTAACCTATACTGGTCTCGCTCTCTGATGGAGATTGTGTTTGTATTTTTCAGGATGCAGCGAGAGAGCTGTGGCCCATCTAACCCTACCATCTGACCGTAGGCCGATAGCTGAGATCCTGGCAAGAGATGAGCCACCACAGGCATATCATGGAGGATCCATATGGAATCCCACAGAGAATGACGGGATGAACAAGGGACCCACACCCACAGCCATTCAGTCAACACAGGATAAGCCAGTGAGACAGAAAACAATGATTTTCGAATAATTTTAGAAAGTGAAAACCCTTCTGTTATATTGACTTTTGAGCCTTTTATTGTAAAGCTCTTACATAAATGCCAGTTTCTTTCATGAGTCTCAATGAGAATGTACAAATGATTTTTGGAAGACTTGAAATAGATTGCTAATTTATAGAAAAATATAGCATGAAAAAGTGACATTGTTGGATCCGAGTGGCCGTCATTGTAACCATACCCTGTCTCAAGCTTGGGGCAGTTTGTGGTCACAAGGGGAATCTGATCTTCCTAAGCAATGATGTCCTTGGAGTTTTCAGGATCAATGAGACCAGAACAAGCTTCACTCCCTTGAGAAGAGGCCATCTGCAGAGACAACATGAATAGTAGTGAAACCATAAAAATGGGTTTCTGGAATCAGTTTGGTCATAACAGCTCAATCAAATGTTATTGGCAAGACACTCAGCCAGATAGATGCTGGTTTGTTTGTTTGTTTTTGGTTTTGCAAGGTAGGGTCTCGCTGTAGCCCAGGCTGATCTGGAATTCACGATGTTGTCTCAGGCTGGCTTTGAACTCACGGTGATCCTCCTACCTCTGCTCCCGAGTGCTGGGATTAAAGATGTGCACCACCACACCTAGCTGTTTTTTTTTAAATATATATATATATATATATGTATATATATATATATATATACACATATATAATTTATTTATGAGCAACAGAATGAGTGCCAGGGCCTTCAGCCTTGCAAACAAACTCCAAATGCGTGGCCATCTTATGCATCTGGCTTTATGTGGGTATTGGGTAATCAAACCCGAGTCGTTAGGCTTTGTAGGCAAGAGCCTTAACCACTGAACAATCTCTCCAGCCTGCAGATCTGTTTTTGATGCACCTTCCTGTTTGACACCCCACACACCTGCTTTCTGGCCTCAGTGCAAATGTTTCTCTCTTGCCTTTCTCTGTGGCTGTTACAGAGACAGTCTCTTCTGTGGGTCACAGGAAACACTTCTTTGCTGGAACTTTACCATCTTCCAAAATCCTAGCTGGTCCTCCTTTAGAGGGGTGTTTACTTGACTCCAGCTCTGAACTTTGCTGCTGTCCAGACTCCTGGCCTCACTCAGGACCATCATTCCATAGGCCAGAGTCTGACCCACCTCAGATTAACTCCCCTTCTTTTTCGTCCTGCCACGACACTTGGTTTGCTTGGCCCATTTTCCCAATTGGTTGAGTATTCTTGTTTTTGCTTTGCTTTAGAGATGGGATCTCACTCTAACCCAGGCTAGCCTGCAACCCACTAGGTAGCCCACGCTGGCTTTGAACTCTTAGCAATCTCCTCAGCCTCCTGAGTGCAGAGATTAAAAGTGTATGTATTTCACCAAATCCAGCTTCAATTCAGTGTACTTGCACTCAGCAATCATACTTTAGGGAAATGTGTTATTGATTATTTATTCAGAAACATATATCCCGGGACGGTCTTGAACTTGCAATGTAGTCAAAGATGACTTTGATTTTTAACTTTTTTTAAAGCCCTACCAGTGAGCTACACCCACCGCCTTCTCAATTATAAATAGCACCCTCTCTAACTCAGCTTAACAAACTTGTCTTACCCAAACATCATGGTTCCTTTGAACCTGCAAAGTAAAGCAATAGCCCTTGTCCTTGGAGCCTGGTTCCACAGCTGACATTCACATAAGAAGGAACAGAGACAATTCCAAGCCAAGAGAAAAAAAAGACCTTGGCAGCAAGGTCCTGTCTAAGTGCCAAGAGAATTCAAAGAAAGGAATAGATACCTGTGGGAGATGCGAGTGGAGAACACTTTGGGAGAAGAACTGAAGACTAAAGGATTCCTGAGAAAGAGCTAGAAAAACTCCTGTCGCCCCAACAAAGGGATTAAAACAATCATGGTGTGTGTCTGGGGATTGTTCAGTGTATTCTTTGTCCAATTATCAAGTTTTCTGGATGATTTCACGGTATCAGCTTAGTTTCTTTTCCTTCTGGTTTTATTTTATCTTAACTTCTAAGGGTTTTGTGATATGAGATTCATAGGGTGAAAGTAACAGGACTACTTCAGTGAGAGATGCCCAGCATAACTAAGAAGTTGTAAATAGTGCAGGGTTCAGGCCTGGGGAAGAAAAAGGAGGATTATGTTGACTGTGTTCTGTCCTTCCTCTTCCTCCCCTTTCTCCTCCTTCTCCACCTCCTCCTTTCTCTTCTTCTTCATGTGCACTGTGTGATTTGCATGTTATGTGTATAGGAGTACTTATGTGTGTGGGTGCACATGCATGTGGGTGCACATGTGAGACCAGAAGTTGACATCAAAATGTGTCTTCCTCAGTTGCTCTCAACTTTATTTTTTGAGATAGGCTCTTCCACTGAGCCTGGAGTTCACCAGCTGAGCTAAAGTAGCTAGCCAGCAGGCTCAGAGAATCCTCCTGTCTCCGCCTCCCCAACATTGGGGATTATAGGTGCACACCACCACACCTGGCATTCTTAGGTCCTGTGTGTGGTAACTGAGTCATCTCCCCAGACCCTTGACTACTTGAGAAATAAGTTCCTTTCAGCTCTATGGAAGAGCAGGCCACCAGAAAGCGTCACCTTGCAGGAATCTAGAAGGGTAAGGAATGCACTTAGGGAAGTGTTTCTGTAATTAATTGTGCTTCAGAGTCTTGTGATGATTAGATCATCAAGCATTCAGAACACAGCCTGACACATAAGTATTACAGAATCATTTTCTATTATTCATATACAATAACACACAAAGGAGAAAGGAGAAAGCCAACAACCTAAGCTTCTTGGTTGTTGTATTACTATTATAAGAACTTATATGAACAAATTGCAAATTGGTCCTATTCATTGTGGTATATTATTTTTAAATCACCACATATTTGTTCTTTCCAAAGCAAGCGATATCTAAGATGAGAACAAGACAGGTTAAATGAATATTAGTCCATGTTTGATAACAAATTCATATTTTCGTTCAGATGGGAAAATAAACTTTAATAATTATATCAAAATGACCTTTGATGGCTTGATATTAAGATATACAAAACAGGAGACTGTTTAATATAGTTAAAAATACCATATTCTTTTCTGACTATAAACTAGCTTAAGGGAATAGACCAAAGCTTACTGGAAATAAGACTTATTGAATTAAAATCCCCTTCCAATCTTTTAGCCAATGTTCCAAACCTGCCCAGAAGAGCGAGCCTAGCAGTTTTTTTAAATTTCTCTGGTGGCTTCAAGTCCTTACCACACCTTAGGCTCCCTGCTCCATTTGGGAGAGAGCCCCAGCAGGTGCTGGGCTGGTACTTGGTTCAGCTACACAGCAGACACAGGGAGAAAGGTGCCTGGTGCCGCTCGTTCTGGACTGTGCATTTGATAGAAGAGCTGACTGGAGAATCCCTTTCTTCTGACAAGCTGAAGAGGAACATTCCAGAAACTCCTTGCTTATTCCCATGAAATTGCGTCATGGGGGTAATTAGTATGTTAGCTGCCCCAGTTGGGTCTTCACAGTATGTCCCACTTGCCACATCTGTGAGTCTGATAGATGGAGTGTCTAAGGACAGCCCTGCTCCTAGCAAGGTTGCTCAGGGTTACCCTGGCCTGAGGGAGAGCCTTCGGATCATATTTCAGTTGTTAATCTTTCTAAAAGGCACATTTCAACTCTCCAAGAATATATTTTCTCTAAGGAAGTTTGCTTATCTGATTTCCAAGAGACACTCCCAAGGACTGAGAGGCAAACCTTCCATCAGAGGCTAGATAGTAAAGTTGCACGTTGGGGAGAGGAGAGCCCCAACCACTGCTTAAGGGGACAGAAGGCAATGGAAAATAAGAGGGGAAATGCAATTTTGGAGGAACATTAACCTTTTTAAGAAAATGCAAAAAAATGTGTCCCTAGTGAAGACAAGCCAAATTTAATTTTTCAAGTTTTTTGTATGCAAGAAGTTGAATACTGGGCTGGAGAGATGGCTCAGCGGTTAAGGCACTTGCCTCCAGTGCCTAAGGCCCTGGGTTCAATTCCCAGGTCCCACATAAGCCAGACCCACAAGGCGGTGGCCATGGTGCGCTCTGTCTCTCTCTCTCTCTCTCTCTCTCTCTCTCTCTCTCTCTCTCTCTCTCTCCTTGAAAATGAATAAATAAAATATTAAAAAAAAACTTAGGCAAGAGAAAAAAAAAAGAAGTTGAATACTTAGGCCCAGATTATCTTATTTAAAAATGTTTTTTGTGTGTGTGTGTATGTGTGTGTGTGTGAAAGTCAGAGAGAAAAAATAAGCACACCAGGGCATCTTGATGCTGTAAATGAGCTCCAGACACATGCACCACTTTTTGCATCTGGCTTTGTGTAGGTACTGAGGAACCTCAGGTCAGCAGGCTTTACAAGCAAGTGCCTTTAACCATTGAGCCATCTTCCACCCCATATTATTGGTGAAATGAAGAACAAATGAGGAAAGTTGAGAGCAATAAAAAATAATAAAACTGAAAGTCAATGCCATAATTATATGGGTACCTTAGAAATAATTTTGGGTTTGAAAAAGAACTTGGAATTCTTAAATTACACTTGCAATTTCATATGATCTTCATAGGAAATATAGAATTAGATCTTTAGACTTAAGGGATATATTCTCTGAAGGTATGCATTTTTTAAATAAAAAAATCCTTTGGAAGATTATTTACTGTGGGTGTGTGGTGAGTCATTCTTTAAGGTATGATAATAGTGTATGTTTTCCCAATTTCCTGTTGGCATCAATAGCTTTAGTCCATAAACAGCCTCATTAAAAGAAGGGGAAAAATAAATGTACCTTCTCATAAGAAATATGAGACCACTCAATAAATAAGATCTGTTATAAATGTGAAATTGAATTGCAGCCCTGAGAATGAAGTTATAGAAAGTTCGCTGCTTTTGATTCCGAAGTGGCCTTTTGTAGCCGTGTTCTGAACCTCTGGAATAAAGAGTTGATTTGTGATGGAATCCACAGAGCCTGTAGTCATATATTACAATATGTTGTAAATCCAGAGGGTACAATATAAATTTCACAGGGGCCCTGGGGTTAATTGAAATTCCGCCTGTTTCTCCTGTGTGGCATAGTACCTACCCTAGGCTATGCCCTCAGGAGAAAAGACTGCATTTCATTTTTTAAAAATTTTTTAAGCTCAAGTAGAAGTTTGTCTATCCGTTCCTCCTTACTTCTACCTCTTACCTTCAATTTAAGGGAAAAAAGTTTAAAAGGCAGCCAGCCTTTATTTCCCCCCACAGCTGCCCCCAAGGCAGCCCCCCTTCCTTGCAGTGCATGCTGGGTAATGCCATGTATTCTTAGCCTTCCAATGGCTCCCATTACTGTCAATTAGTTACGGAATGCTACAGAGATTCATGCCTGACAGGTCGGGTAAAGGCAGGAGAAATGGGCTCAGTAGGGAGCGAGGGGCCTGATTCTTTTTTGTCCACAAGCAGTACTTTCTCAGCGAGGCTTTTACTGGCTTTGCCTTCTTTCTTTTCTTTGGCCCAAGTGTCCCCACCATTTCAATGCACATCATATACACATATGTTCATGGATTCATAGATCAGCATATTGGTGTGACTACCACACAGGGCTGTGAGAATTCTCAGAGCAGAGGCTCCAAAATGTCCTCGCAGCACGTGGAAAATAACAGCTTCCAAATTCCCAGTTAGAGCTCTGCTGAAGTCTGATTCCTAACTTCCTCTCTGAGGGTGTTTTCTTATTAATCACCTCCTCAGTCTCTGGCTGATCACCATGTTTTCCTTCTGCAACTGTCTGTCCTCCAAGGAAAAAAAGTCTCCAGCCACAGACCCTAGGGAGGAAGCCTGCTGAATCACTCTGGAGTTGTGGTTGGGGGAGTGAATTCTGGTTGGCCTATGTCCTCTGACTTCTTCCTCGACCTCTTTTTATTCCTTTTCTTTTCAACATTTCTCTTTCTCCCTCCTCTAAACCACTCAAGGATCATTGCATTTGCCCTGAAGACTTGAGACCAGAGATTTTTCTTTGGTTCTCATATCTTCTCTCTCCCTAACTCACCTCCATATTTATTAAAACATGACCTTTTTCTTTTAAAAGAAAATCTATTTATTTGCAATCAGAGGGGGGTGGGGAGGGAGGATGGGCATGCCAGGGCCTCTGGCCACTACAAATGAACTCTAGAAGCGCAAGTCACTTTGTGGATGTGGCTTTATGTGGACACTGGGAAATTGAACCCAAGTTGGCAGGCTTTGCAAGCAAGCAGCTTTAATGGATGAGCGTCTCTCCAGCCCTGTAATGTGTCCTTCCTCGTGACCTTTGTGTTTGCTGTTCCTACTTCTTGGACCGCCTGTCCTGGATGTTGGAAGAGTCATTTCCCTCTCTCCTGATGCCTCTGCCACAATTCATGCTCAGTTGCTTTCCCCTTCCCTCTATTTTAGTTAATCATAGCCAGACTCCTTATCTTTTTAAAAAATCTTTTTTTGAGACAAGGACTCATGTATCCCAGGCTGGCACACTGTGTAGCTGTAGATGTCCTTGAACTTCTGATCCCCCTGTCTCCACCTCTTAAGTGCTAGGCTGGAATTACAGGCGAAGGTCATCATACTAGGGTTTTTTTTTTTTTTGTGTGTGTGTGTGTGTGGTGCTGGGACTTGTGCATGCCAGGCAGGTACCCTACTACCTGAACTATATTTCCAGACCCAAGTTAATTCTCTAAAATTACATTCTTCGTCTCTATATTCACATGCGTTCTTCCTCCCCCTTTAGAATTGAGTCTTCTTGAAGACAAAAGACTTTTATGTTCACCACTCAGCCTACACCCAGAAAAGACCACCTCCCCAAGCTCAAGAACATGATTTGGAAATGAACAGGTGAAACTATGTAATGCCATTGGTTCTTTACAGGGTTATGGAAGACCAACATTTTACCAAAATGGTTTGTTTGTTCCTGGTCTGCGGTTGTTGCTCTTTTATAGGAGTACAAGGTTTTCTCATGATTCAAAGCAAAAGTATGATTAGGCAAAACATGATGGGAAATTAACAGATACTACTAAAAATAATAAATCTGCCTAATTCCAGTGCACTTCAAACTTTAATATTCATGCAAATGCTCAGACAGTCCCTTTAAAATGATGATTCTGAGGCGGCTTGAAGCTTCTGTGTTTCTAACAAGCTCAAGGTGATGTCCTTGCTCTGACCCACTGGCATTCCAAGTACCAAGACATCATTGCACCATCTTGGCCAGATGAGGAGAGCTTTGGAAACAGAGATT
>PVHP010032530.1:0-20201 GCA_004024765.1 Zapus hudsonius | reverse complement strand
AGAAACCAAGGATTTTCAACACAAGAACCCCTAAGCTCGCAACATTAAAGCAGCCTTATTACTCACCCACCACGACTCAGGGAACTGAGCGGAAGAGGGGGCGGAAAGATTGTGAGAGCCGTGGTGGGGGAGACTGTCCGGAGGCATGGCACCCATCAGTAACAACACACTTGGGCCAGGAAGACCGGGCTGAGTACTAAGATATACAGGATCCCTTGCCACAAGGCCCACGGAGGAGGATATACAACTGATCAGGGATAGGGAGGGGGGGAATTGGGGAATTCGGGATAACAACGCATGGTTTGCCCACTAAATAATGTAACTCATATGGATAATAAATATATATTTTTAAAAAAAAGATGTGCACTACCACCCCAAGCTCCCCCCTCCACCTCCAGGTAGGATCTCGCTCTAGCCCAGGCTGAACTGGAATTCACTCTGTAGTCTCAGGGTGACCTTAAACTCACAGCAATCCTTCTACCTCTACCTCCCAAGTGCTGGGATTACAGGCGTGGGCCGCCATGCCTGGCTCCATTAGTATTTTTTTAATTAATTAATTTATTTATTTGAGAGAGAGAGAATGAGCAAGCCAGGGCCTCCAGCCACTGCAAATGAACTCCAGACACATGTGTGCCTTGTGCATCTGACTTTACGTGGGTCCTAGGGAATCAAACTTGGGTCCTTTTGCTTTGCAGACAAATGCCTTAACAACTAAGCCATCTCTCCAGCCACCATTATTATTTTAACAGTCTCTGCTATGTGATCCAGGCTGGCCTCAAGTTCACAGCAATCCGCAGTTTCCCAAGTGTTAGAAATGAGACTCTATGTTGCAATTTAAATGGGATGACACATCTCTCTTCCCAGGAGGTGGAGGCAGAAAGATTTGGACCTTCAAGGCCAGCCTAGGCTACATGAAACCTTGTCTCAAAAAAAAGGAAGAAAAAGAAAGAAACACAGAGAGAGAGAGAGAGAGAGAGAGAGAGAGAGAGAGAGAGAGAGAGAGAGAGAAGGAAGGAAGAGAGGGAGAGAGAGAGAAAGAGAAAGAGAGGAAGAAGGAAGAAAAAGTTGGCACAGAGGCTCCCACCAGTAATCCCAGCAGCACATGAGAGGCTGAGGCAGGAGGCTTGCCATGAGTTCAGGGTCAGCCTCCATGAGCTCCGTAGTCAAAGCAAACACCAAACCAACCAGGAAAGACCCTGAACATCAGGCAGGGCTGCCCGGAGGCCCCCACCTCCAAACTGACTTCCTGGCTTTCTCTTTCATTTTAACTTGCCCTGTTCTTTCTTTCTTTCTTTTTCAGCTTTGGTCCCCCTTTTCCCCTTTGCTCAGCTTCAACGTGTCCCAGAGAGGGGACAGAGTGGCTGGGGCTCATCGGTGAGGCAGGAGCTCCTCGTGGACCCAATGGGGCTGCAGGGGACCAGTCTCTACCTCTTCATCATCCTGCAGTGTGTGCTGGGCGGTGAGTCCCCCGTGGTTTCTGCCTGTGGGCCAGGGTCTCAGGGCTGGCTCCCTCTCTCTGGGCCTTGGTTTTTCTGTCTGTCAAATGGGGTCCTGGTGAGAAGTGTGGGGTTCAGATGCGGGTGTCTCTGTCTTGATTTTCTCTTCTGAGGAATGGCTTGTAGGTTCCCATCTTCCAGACTTGAATGAGAAAGGCTAAAGAAACAACAAATATAGCCCATACAGCATGTTGCCTGTGTCGCGTGTGACATCCTGACACGTAGTGGGCCTTCACATGGAGACTTAGCATGTGCAGTGCCGGCACATACGTGTTTTTGTGGCAGGGTTGGTAGGGCTCCATCTGCTGTGGATCCACAGGTTTCCATGTTAAACTCTGCTCTGCCAAGGCTGCTGTGTGCTATTGGGCAATGTCTATGCCTCTCTGTTCCTTTGTAAGCTGGGAATCCTGGGGTGGGGGTGGCTCTTCATTTTGGCTCCATGGAGGGAATTCAGGTTAAGGACACAGGTAAGGTTCCAGGGTCTCCTGAGGGCAGAGGAGCAAAGAGACCTAGGGCGGGGTGCAGACCTTGGTTTTCTTTGGAGGGCTAGCCCTCTAGCAGGTGGCAGCAGAGAGAATCACAATGTGGGGACAGAAGTGGTTTCAGGGTGCTAGGCAGGGGTCTGTCACCACAGAGAAGTGATGCTGCCATGTCCAGCCCCCCCAAGGTTTTGGAGCAAGTGGGGCAGATTCTTGGGGTACCATCTTACTCCCTAATATGTTCAGTGGTGTACAGATTCCTGGAAACTTTTTTAAAAAATATTTTATTCTTTTTTCAAGCAGAGAGAGAGACAGAGAGGGGGAGGGAGAGAGAGAGAGAGAGAGAGAGAGAGAGAGAGAGAGAGAGAGAGAGAGAGAGAGAGAGAGCGCACCAGGGCCACCACCTTGTGGGTCTGGCATATGTGGGTACTGGGGAACTGAACCGGGGGCCTTAGGTACTGGAGGCAAGTGCCTTAACCACTGAGCCATCTCTCCAGCCCTCCTGGAAACTTTTAAAAAATATTTTATTTATTTATTCATTTGAGAGAGAGAAAAGGTAGACAAAGAGAGAGAAAGGGTACACAAAGGCTCTTAGCCACTGCAAAGGAACTCCAGATGCATGTGCCACTTTGTGCATCTGGCTTTATGTGGTTATTGGGGAATCGAACTCAAGTCCTGCTTTGCAAGCAAAGGCTTTCCAGACCCCCTTTTTGATGTTTAATTCTTTTATTGAAGGAAGAGATTATATTTCTCAAAAGAAATACATCCTTTAATGAGTACTATTTATATATTTTTTAAATCAACAATTAGATACCTTATATGAGCAAATCTTGTGATGGTACCCCCAGTTCCCTCCTCTCTGTCTCCAACCCTCTAGGGGCCCTCCTTGGTGGGCATACTGGATCTGTCCATGGGGTAGGGGGCTATGCAGAGCACAAGAGGTAGCCAGGCTACCTCCACTGGGTACTTCTTGTATGGGTGCTCTGCTGTGTCACCCAGGGCCACACCTACTGGACACTGGCACTCCAGAGCAGCATGGCAGACCAGATACCTACAAGGTGTCTGCTCCTGGGGGCTGACAGGTGTACCTGCCACTCCTGTCACACGCTGGCAGCGGCCACATGCTGAGGGGTCACCTTCCAGACCCAGAGTGTCACTGGCATGCTTTTTAAAAAATATTTTATTTATTTATTTGAGAGAGGGTGAGAAAGAGGCAGATAGAGAGAATGGGAGCTCCAGGGCCTCCAGCCACTGCAAACAAACTCTAGACGCATGTGCCACCTTGTGCATCTGACTTTACATGGGTCCTGAGGAATCAAATTCGGGTACTTCTGCTTTGCAGGCAAGTGCCTTAACTGCTGAACCATCTCTCCAGCCCTGTCACTGCCATTCTTCACATGGGCATTCACACAGGGACTCAGCCCAGTGACTCAGTATTCTTGGGTGGGGGAGGTCTTCCAAACGGACAAGCTAATGAGGAGGGCAGAGACAGATGAATGGAGGGATGGAAGGGTGAATGGGTGAATAGATGGACATTTGGGTGGGTGGATTATTAGATAGCTAGATGATGAAGGAGTGGGTGGGTGGACAGACAGATGGGAGAGTGTGTAGACAGGGGGATTCCCCAGAGCTATCCTGTCACCTCACAGTCTGAGGCCAAGGGTTCATGTTTCTCTTCATGGACCAAAGAATGACCCCCCTCCCAGAAGGAGAACTATACCAGGCTCCACTCACTGTCCCGAGCAGCCTTCCCCTGGCCTCCTTCTTCATAGCCAAGGCCTTGGCCCTCCCAGACTCTCGGGCCCTCAGTGCAAGCAGCCACTGTGGACCTCTGGGGACACGGGACTGATGTCTGTGCTTGTCAGGTTGGCTGGTGTGTGACAGCCACTTGCTAAGGATGCTGACGTCCCCAAGACAAACATTGCTGGAATGTGACCCTCATTCATGTATCACGCTGAGTCTGCCACAAAGTAGTCACAGCACCCATTCTCACTAAAAAGAACCACAGGGCAGAGGAGACAAGCATGAGGACCTGAGTTCTCTCCCCAGCACCCGTGTAAAAGCCGGGTGAGGCTCCATGCTCCTATCACCCCAGTACTCCAGAACTGGAGGCAGGAGGATCAGGAGTTCAAGGTCATCCTCAGCTACTGAAGGAGTTTGAGACTCATTTGGCTACATGAGACCCTGTCTGAAAACAACAAGCAAGCAAACAAATAACAACAACAACAATAATAATAACAGGACTAACCTGGCATGGTAGCGCACATCTTTAATCCCAGCACTTGGGAGGCAGAGGTAGGAGGATCGCTGTGAGTTCGAAGCCAGCCTGAGATAGAGCGAGACTCTACCTCAGAAATCAAAGTAAAACAAAGAAAGAAAAGAAGAAACCATGTGAACTGCAGCTCACTGTCGAGACCTTGCTGCCCCCAGCATTGCAGAGTGAAACAAAGAAACACAGGCAGCAAAGGCCCAGAGAGGCATCTGCAGGGTGGAGATGGGCCGGGACAGGGACAGAGATGGGACCACCTCAGGTTTAGGCCAAAGTGAAGCTGGATGACCTGTGTGTCACCTAGCTCTGTTCCTCTGGTCCAAACCTATGCCCTCTCTTGCAGGCCCCACAGACCTGAGCTGCTACCGAGTGGAGAGTGAAGGCCATTACAAGTGCTCCTGGAAGTATGACGGACCTGCAGCCGGGGTCCGCCACGTCCTGACAGGCTGGTAAGGACGAAGCCTGTCACCACACACTCACCTGCCACTCGGCATTGGCCCTCCCTCCGCCCTTGGTTTTGATGAGGCTTGTGTGATCTTGGTCTGGGCATTAGGCCTTTGGGATTTGTTTCTCATCTAAAAGCAGGTGAAGGTAGGGGGTGGGGGTCATTGTGGGTGAGTTCCTGATGGGTCCTAATCTTTCCCTCATCTTCAAACTTGCCCTCATCCATTGGCACATGGATGCAACCATCTATCCATCCACCCACCCATCCATCTACATCTTCCTTCCATCTGTGGCCAGCCATGCTGGAATATTTTAGGGTTCTGTAAGCCCATGAAATGTAGGTCGTCCCCTGAAGGTCCCCAGTCTGGGTGAGGTAGAGTTCAAGGCTGTCAGGCTCAGACCCTGGCGTGGGTGCCCACCCCCAGGTCCACTCGGACCCCAGACTCATCTGAACTCTCTCCCTCCCAAAGTGTGGTGAGCTCCGGGATCTGCAGGCACTTCTCGGAGGGCTCCAAAACCCTGGTGCAGTTCACTGACCAGGATATCAACGTGCTGTCCAATGTCACGCTCTGGGTGGAGTCCCGGCTGGGGAGCGACACCGAGACGTCACCAAATGTAACCATGATTCTCTACAACTGGGGTGAGCACCCTGCCCTCCCTGTCACCCACTCAGAAGGCCTCAGTCCCAGTCCTGACCCCGAGGAGGCCTGGTCCTGTCACACCAGCTCCTGCTCCGTGCTCTGGGGTGGCCTAGAGTCCCCCATCGCTGGGAGCCCAGACTGTTCCTGGGTGACATCTGGTTTCCTGTTTTTCCAGTGTTCTGGCATTGTCACGTGTTCAAGGGAGTGGGATGTGGGCAAACCAGGGGAGTGGAGTGGGAGGCCAGGCTAGGCAAAGCCAGACAGATCAGCAGACAGTAACAAAGCCAGCTTTCTAGCTTTGTGCCCTCCAGCCAGGTCCCCAAGCCGCCTACCAGCCAAGACCTCCCTCACTGGGGATTCTAGGGGGGCTCTACTTCCCAGCCATGCCCCCTTCCTTCACTGGGAATTCTAGGGGGCTCTACCCCCAGCCATGCCCTAGCATTCTGGGCTTTTGTCCCCAATTCTGCTTGGAGTTCCTAGGGTTCGCTCTAGGAGGTTTGGGGTCTATCAAGTGACCCACGTGGGCTGCCACCCCATCTGCTTGCAGTTCTCTTTGACCCTCCCCCGAGGAAGGTGGCGGTGTCCAACTCCACAGGGAAGCTGCGTGTGGCCTGGCAGAGCCCCCAGATTGGTGCAGAAGTGCGCTTCAGGAGCAGGACCCCCAGCAGCCCTTGGAATTTGGTGAGCTTGTTCTCGTGGACAGGAGCCCCTCTGTGGGCATCCTCAATGTCCGCCGCTTGGTCCCCTATTTCTAGAGTTGGCACCGTGGTCCCATGTGAAGCCCTAGTGTCCCCTGATCCTCCCCTGTACTGGCCTCTTCCAAGGCTCCCCAGTGCAGGCATCCTGATCCCTGCGCCCCCTTGCTGCCTCCACAATGGCTGCCTCTCTGCCCCGGGCCCCTGCTGGCTCCTTTCAGGGAACAGCTTGCTGCCCTCCTTTTCCAGGAAGCTACCCTTGCTGTCACTCAGTCATTCCCCATTCTCTCTTAACTCCTCCTGCATTCACTGATCCCTTCGTGCATTTGTTCACTCTTTCATTCACCAATGCATTTGTCATTCACTCCACCTCAGCTCTTCAGCCCACTGGCTCTCCCATCACCCAACTCCCCTCACACCAGTTTCCCCCTCAGCTAAGCTCTTGATGCAATCAGCTTCTCGTGGCGACTCGGAAAATCAGGTGGAAAGGGTTTATCTTGGCTTACAGACTCCAGGGAAAGCAATGGCATGAGCAGAGGGTGGACATTACCTCCTGGCCAACATCAGGTGGACAAAAGCAACAGGAAGTTGTGCCAAACACTGGCAAGGGGAAGCCGGCTAGAACCCCCATAAGTCCACCCCCAACAACACACCCCCAACAAGGTTCCAATACCCAAACTGCCATCAGCTGGGGATCGAGCATTCAGAGCACATACGTTTATGGGGGGCACCTGGATCAAACCACTCCTCGGCTATAAGATGAATGGTAGAGAAGGGGTGGATCAGGCACTCCTGTCACCTCTCATTTAGGAGGCTGAGGAAGGAAGATCCCAAGCTCCATGCTAACATGGGCTACAGAACGTGACCCTGTCCCCAAAAGAAAAAGAAATTAAATCCACTTGGTTTTTAGCACCCAAGAGTAAAACAGTGTATAAATCTGGTCTCTTTGTAGGAGGACTGTGAACCCCAAGTTGAGTCTTCCTCAGGTGAGGATATAACAGTTGTGGGAGGAGCTGCTACAAGCATTAGTTGAGCACCTACTGTTGTCTTGCCCTATGGGCATTGGTGGGTTTTGCAAGTAAGCAAGAAGCCATTGGTCCAGGGTACATTTCTTGGCAGGGGTGGGGCACATATTCCAAGCAGAAGCAAAAGTGGGTGATGGAGGAAGTGTGGGGCACAGGGCCCGGCTCCCTCCAGCTGTACCCTCAAGGCTTGGCACATGGCTGTGTATACCATTAGAGATCCAAAATGGCATGATGCCTGAGTTACCCATGCCAACTTGATGTTTTCCCAGAATCCTGCCTGTTCCCCTGGGAGAAGGACGAAGTCCAGGAGATCCAGTTCCAGCGGCGGCGCAGGCTGGAGTCAGGAGCCGCAGGAGGCCCCTGGAGTAGCTGGAGTGACCCTGTGTGCATCCCACCCAGTGAGTGAGAGGGCCTGGCGCTGCCCAAGCAGGGACAGCAGAGCCTGGGTGGTGGCACACACTTGTCACCCCAGAATCAGAGCGGCTGGAGCAGAAGGATTACATTCTTGAGGCCAGCCTGGGCCCCATAGCCAGAACCTGTCTATAAGGGAGGGAAGGAGGGAGGGAAAGAGGGAAGAGAAATAAGGCTGTGGGTGTTAGAAATAAGACAGCAGGTGTTGAGAATGTGACCCAGTGGTACAGTTTGAGATTAGCATGTGCAAAGCCCTTGGTTCCATCCCCAGCACCCCCCCCAAAAAAAAAGAGGTGAAGAAGGCAGAAGTTGGCGGGCTCAAGCCCTCCTGGCCCAGTGTCTGGCTTCCCTATGCTTCCTGTAGGGATTTAGCCATCAGGCCAAACCTCAGTGTCTCTCGCACACAGTCACCATCCTGGGGCTGTGACCCAGGCCGCCCTGGACTTCAAGTTGGTGCCAACATACCAGCCATTTCTAGGAGGGGGCGTGGTCGTTCCCTCCCTGGTGAAGGTCTGTGACCTCACCTGTGGTGCCACCCTTTTCTGGGACTTGCTTCACTCTCTTTCCAGAAACCTTCCCAATGCCTGAAGTCCGGTTCTTGGAGAAGCCCCTGGGCAGTCATGGGACGCGGCGGGTCACCATACAGGGGCAGGTGACAGGGCCGGGGCAGGGTTGTGGGGGACCTGTGATGGGGCAGGAGAAAGCGCTAGAAGACTTGGGGGAAGCAGAGAAGTGGACTGGGGCCTGTCATCCCAGCATTTGTGAACCTGAGGCAGGAGGATCAGGAGTTCAAGGCCAGCCTGGGCTACACAGTGAGGCCAGTGTAGGCTCCAGGAGGCCTTGACTCAAAAATAAATAAGTAAATAAATAAACAGGCTGGGGGGGATGGCTCGGTGATCACAAATGTTTGTCCTGAAAGCCCGATGCCCACAGTTCTGAACCCGGAACCCTGATAAACCTGGTGCAGAGTGTGCATGTGTCAGTAGTCCCGACTGACCGAGGCAATGGAGGTAAGGTTAGGGGCATCACCAAGCTGCGGGCTCCCACAAAGCAAGACAAGGTGGAAGGCAGAGACCAGCACCCTGAGGTCATCCTCTGACCTCCACATGGGTGCCTCTCACACACCCCAAAACTCCACTGAAGGTACCATGGAGAGTGTGACCCTTGGGTGTTCACAGGCTCACTCTAGTTCTCTGTGAGGATGAGATTCTGGGGGACAGAAGACAAAGTCCCCAAAAAAACCATTAAATTCAATCTCATCTGCCCTTTTTATTCCCTTGGGTGTTTTCTTAAAAAAAAAAATTAGGGCTGGAGAGATGGCTCTGTGGTTAAGGTGCTTGCCTGCAAAGTCTAACAACCCAGGAGAAAGAGAGAGAGAGAGAGAGAGAGAGAGAGAGAGAGAGAGAGAGAGAGAGAAAGAGAATGGTCACTCCAGGGCCTCCAGCCCCTACAAACAAACTCCAGACGCATGGGCCACCCTGTGCATCTGGCTTTACGTGGGTGCTGGTGCTGAGGGATGAGCCCAGGTCCTTGGGCTTTGCAGGCAAGTGCCTTAACCCCTGAGCCATCTCTGCAGCCCTCTTAGGTGTTTTCTGAGGTAGGATTTCACTGTAGCCCAGGTTGTCCCTAAAGGGACCCTCCCCAGTGCTGGGGCGGCCCGCACAGCACCATGGCCCTGACCCTCTGGTGTGTGTCCTCTGTGCCATCACTTGCATGAGTGTCCATCCTCTGTGTCCTGTCGCCCACACGGGACGACGGGCGCATGTCCTGTCCACCCCAGCTGCCACGGATCGAGCGTCCAGAAGGCTGCGCGGGAGCCAAGCTGGTGACCTACAAGGTCCGCATGCGCATGGCGTCCTGCCCGGAGATCCGGCTCAAGAGAATCGTGAACCTGAACTCCACGCTCAATCTCTCGGGAGCCGCCTACGACCTGCTCGTGTCGTCCTGCAGCCTCTTTGGCTCCGGACCCAACCAGACCTGGCACATCCCTGCCCGGGACCTCCCAAGTACGTGGTTCCTCCCGGGCACTGGACCAGGAAAATAAAGGTGGCGTCTAAGGGACGTCAGCTGGCGTGGTGGCACACACCATTAATCCCAACACTCGGGAGGCAGAGGCAGGAGGATCGCTGTGAGTTCAAGGTCAGCCTAAGTCAAAGTGAGTTCAAGGCCACCCTGAGACTACATAGTGAATGGGTCAGCCTGGGCTAGAGTGAGACCCTACCTCGAAAAAAATTAATATAAGATTATCAAGACACCCAATGGTACTGTGTAATAGTTCAAAATTCTAAGTGCCACATTGCAGACCACGCTAGCCACGTCTTTATTTTATTTTAGTTTTGGGTTTATTTATTTATTTTCAAGGTAAGGTCTCACTCTAGCCCAGATCGACATAGAATTCAGTATGTAGTCTCCGAGTGGCCTCGAACTCACTGAGGCCCTCCCTGGTGCTGGGTTAAAGGTGTGTGCCACCATGCCCGGACATAGGTCATCTTGATGATTGTACATTTGTGACTGTGCACCCAGCACCCAGAGGCAGTCTGCATGGGGCTGGGACAGGCAAAACCACTTGGCTGGGTAGTACATGTCTTTTTGCTCTGGCCTGTCATGGCTTCGCCATGCCAACTTGGGCTAGTATGTCTGAGATTTCCCCTGGAGGGGAACAGAAAAGGTGTGTGTGCTCAAGGGGGCCATGTCCCCATGTGACACCCCACTTCCTCCCAGAGCTGGGGACCCAGAACATCAGTGTGGAGAGCAACGCCACATACCTGCACTGGTTCCAAGCAGCGAGACACTCCTACTGCATTGAGAGGCAGCCACAGGGACCCGACAGGAGCTTTGCCAACTGCACCTTTGTCAAGTCCCTTGCTGGAGACCAAGGCAGAATGGGTGAGTCACCCCTGCTTGACAAGCACCCTCCAGGGCCTGTCCACCAGAGGGGTCCCAGGGTTCAGAGAGGTGTCACCACTGACTCAGAGTCACACAAGAGAGGTCTGCGGGATCCTGGCTCCCCCCTGCAGGTGACACCCTGGAAGATAATGACTCTCACATCCCAGGCTATTTGTTAAATACCCACACCTTGGAAGGTGGCATCTAGCAAGAGGCTGGTGGCAGATTAATGAGGTCTCAGGAAGGAAAGGGGGGGGTCAGGGACTCCTGTTCTGTGGCTTCCTGCTGTGGGCTCTGCTGAGCCCCAGGGAGCAGGGGTGGACCCTGACCCCCATATTCCCTGCAGTAAGGGCTGCCCCGGTGGTAGGTGTGGGCCGGGAATGGGTGCAGGTGAGGGAAGGGGGCAGAGCTGTAGGGGATTTGAAGCATGGGTAGGAGTTGTCTAGGAGTTCCAAGCAGACAGCACAGCCAGCACAGATTTGTAGTTAGGACACAGTCATTTGGTGCCGGGGCCCGGCTCATCCTTCCAGAGGTCTGCAGCTGGATCCGAGCATCAGGGACACTGGGGCTGCAGGAATGCTACCGTGTCACCATCCTTGCTGCTCGGCACCCCAAGAAACTTGAGTCCTGGAAGACAGTCCTGACTGCTTACGACTTTGGGGACAATGGTGAGAGGCCTGTGTCTCCCTGGGTGTCGGGTGAAGCATCTAGAGGGGATTGCGGTGTGAGGCCCGGTGTTGTCTCCAGCCCAGGCTGGCCTGGAACACGTCTCAGCATTCCCAGGGCTGGGATAAAGCTTGAGCCACCACACAGCGGGCTCTGTCACATGGTCTCATCTTTTAAAAATATTTTATTTATTTGCAAGGAGAAAGAGAGAGAAGGGGAGAGAGAATGGGTGCACCAGGGCCTCCAACCACCGCGAACAAACTCCAGATGCTGCACCACTTTGTACATCTGGCTTTACATGGGTGCTGGGGAATCGAACCCAGGTCGTTAGGCTTTGCAGGCAAGTGCCTTAACTGCTGGGCCATCTCTCCAGCTCCTACTTTTTTTTTTTTTTTTGGTTTTTGGAGGTACAGTCTCACTCATCTTTTTTTTACTTAATTAAAAAATTTGGGGGGGGCCTGGAGAGATGGATCAGCAGTTAAGTCAGTCGACTCCAGAACCTAAGGACCCGGATTCATTTCCCCAGCACTCACATAAACGAGATGTACTAAGTAGCACATGCATCTGGAGTTAATTTGCAGTGGCTAAAAGTCCTGGTGCACCTTCTCTCTTTCTCTCTCTGTCTCTGTCTCTGTCTCTGTCTCTGTATCTCTGCTTACAAATGAATAAATAAAAAAATATATATTTTTTAAAAAGTTTGGGGGGATTTCAAGGTAGGGTCTCACTCTAGTCCAGGCTGACCTGGAATTCACTATGTAGTCTCAGGCTGACTTTGAACTCATGGTGATCCTCCCACCTCTGCCTCCTGAGTGCTGGGATTAAAGGCGTGTGTCACCATGCCCGGCTCATTTTATTTTTTGTAACTTATTTATTTGAAAGCAGAGAGAGAGAGAGAGAGAGAGAGAGAGAGAGAGAGACAGACAGACAGACAGACAGACAGACAGACAGACAGACAGACAGACAGAGAATGTGTGTCCCAGGGCCTCCAGCCACCGCAAACTGGTTTTACATGGGTACTAGGGAATGGAACATGGGGCGTTCAGCTTTGCAGGCAAGCACATTAACCACTGAGCCATCTCTCCAGCCGAAACGGGCCACCTTAGAGACAAGAACACAGGCTCCGAGGGGGCCTGCAGTCCACAATGAGAACCTCTGAGGCCCACCGGGGGCACGGCCCCAGGGACAGGCTCTGCCTGGAGCAGGGTGACCAGCCCTGACCGTGTCTGTCTCCTGGCCACAGCCTCGGAGGCCGGGATCCCACAGCTCATCTCGGTGAAGAACCACAGCCAAGACTCCGTGTCCGTGGAGTGGACGCCGTCGACGCTGGGCACCTGCCCTGGGGTCCTGAAACAGTATGTTGTCCGCTGCCAAGATGAGGTCAGCAAGCAGGTGTCAGGTGCGTGAGGCCAGCAAGCCCTGCATGGCAGGAGGGCTGGGCCCGAGCTCTGTGTGACCTTGGGCACCGGGCTGTCCCTCTCTGGGCCGAGACTTTCCTGACCTTATAAGAAGTCAGTGGACTGGGGAGAAGGCTCAGGGTTCGAGTCTCAGCGCCTGAGGAAAAGCCAGGTGCTGCTGGGCACCTCTTTAGTCCCAGCACTGGGAGGCAGAGGCAGGAGGATGGCTGTAAATTCGAGGCCAGCCTGAGACTCCATAGTGAATTCCAGGTCAGCCTGGGCTAGAGCGAGATCCTACCTCAAAAAACCGAAACAGGGGCTGGAGAGATGGCTCAGTTTTGCCTGCAAAGCCTAAGGACCCCATTCAGTTCCCCAGAACCCACGCAAAGGCACGCGCATCTGACATAGGTTTGCAGCGGCTGGAGGCTCTGGGCGCTTCTCCTCGCTCTCTCCTCGCTCTCTCCGCCTGCAAATAAAAATAAAAACAAAACAATGCAGAAGACCAAAAGGAAAGAGAGAGAGAGAGAGAGAGAGAGAGAGAGAGAGAGAGAGAGAGAGAGGGAGAGGGAGGGAGGGGGAAAAGACACCTTAATTAGCGGGCCGGGGTTATGGCCCACCAGCCCTCCGGGGTTTGGGGACCCAGGGGCTTGGGGACCCAGGGCCGCTTGTCCCTGCAGAGCTGCCCGTGCCGCCCACGCAGACGCAGGTGACCCTGCAGCGCCTGCGCACTGGAGCCACCTACATGGTGCAGGTGCGCGCGGACTCGGCCTGGACGCCGGGAGCCTGGAGCGCCTCCCAGAGCTTCCGCCTCGGTGAGTGGGGGGCCGCCCGGCTGGAATGTCTGCTTTTACGGTGGTGGAACTCCTAGGCGTCCCTCAAAACCCCACTCCAAGGTCCCCAATTCTCCGCCCCCAGAGGCCCAGATTTCTCTCTGGCCCGTTGTCGTCGCCTGTCTGGGCAGCTTCGTGAGCGTCCTCCTCCTGGGCGGCCTCGGGTACCTGGGTTTCCACAGGTAACTCGCACCCCACCCCGCCTACTGTAGTAGGAAGTGCCCCCTAGGAGGTGTCGTGCCCATTTTATAGTCGAGGAAGGCGACCCCCCAGTGCAGGTGCCGTCCAGCCTTGGGGCGAGGTGGGATTTGAACCTGGCTCTGGGGCTCACCCCCTGGGCAGTGTAATGACTAGAGTAAATCCCAAGCCCGGGCCTTGTAGACAGTGTCTGTGACCTGCCTTCCTCGGTCCCCAGGGCCGCCTGGCACCTGTGCCCGCCCCTGCCCACGCCCTGCGGCAGCTCGGCCCTGGAGTTCCCTGGCAGCCAGGGCAAGCAGGTAAATGTCCCTCTGCTTCTCCCCTAGGTTTTCAGGAGGGGCCTGGCCCCCAGGGGGATCTTGGGGGGTCACTGGGGTCATTCCCAGCACTGCACCCTCACATCTCAGGTCAGCTCCCATTGGTCCAGGGTGGGCCACGCCCATTCCAGAGTCGGCTGGAGCACGCTGATTGGCTGGGCTCAGGCCTCGTGCTTATTGCTTACAAGGGTGGGGCCACGGCTGTGACACCCAGACAGAAGAGGATTTAGAGGCGATTGGGGCGCCCGTCCCAGACAGGCTGATGGGGATCACAGACCCCCTCAAAGGGGATTTTAGAAAATTACGCCAGAGCCAGCGGGGCCCTGGCTTCTCTCACTTTGTAGGGTGGGAAATGAGGCCCCACCCACAGCCCTGACCCCAGGATCTTAGCCCCCCCACGGCCTTGACCCACCCAAACCTTAGCCCCCCCCCTCCTTGGCTGGCCTCCCTTCTAGACTTGGCAGTGGGCCAGGCCAGAGGACTTCCCGGAGGAGGTGTCCCCACGAGAGACCTTGGTGGTGGAGATGGCCGTGGAGAAGGGCGATGGGAGAGTGTTGCCCCAGGCTACCCCGGAGCTTCTGGGGGACCTGCGGGGCACCCCTCCAGAGCTGGCGCCCCTCGGTGGACCCCGCGAGCTGACCGAGACCCAGGACCCTCCACCCAGCCTTCTGGACCTCACGATGGCTGGTTATTAGGCGCCTACTGTCTTCCCTCAGTGATCTCGGCCATGCTGGTCTGTGGACTCCATTGCTGAGACTCAGTGCCTGAGGTCACACAGCAGCCGTAGTGCTCAAACCCAGGCCTGTCCCCACTTCCTCTGACCTGCCGTCCAGTGCCTGTCACCACACATCCTGCCGTGGGAACAGGAAACCACACACCCAGCCTGGCCTGGCCCTGCCATTGGGCTGTTTTCCTGGGTTCACCCAGTCCCTGGGTGGGGGCTGATCAGAGGGCACTGTCATGTGGGGATCAAGGCTTGGAGGATTCAAAAGTGGGGTTCACTAAGCCCGGCGTGGTGGCGCACACCTTTAATCCCAGCACTCAGGAGGCAGAGGCAGGAGGATCGCCGTGAGTTCGAGGCCACCCTGAGACTACATAGTGAATACATAAGTCAGCCTGGGCTAGAGTGAGACCCTACCTCGAAAAACCAAAAAAAAGAAAGAAAGAAAAGAAAAGAAAAGAAAAACCAAAAAAATAAAATAAAAATAAATAAATAAAACATAAATAACTAAAATAATATAAAAAGTGGGGCTCAGGGGCCGGGTGTATGCTGAGCATGCGCCCTGGGTTCCAACCCAGCACCACACAACAAAAGCGGGGGTGATGAGGCTGTAACCTTTCCGGGGCGAAGGGCGCCCAGCCTCAGTTTCCCCGTTGTTCAAGTCATCATGGTCTCTGTGGAGTCTCTCCTGTGACGGAACCCTGGTGCTGAGCGGGGTGGTGCATGTCTGTCATCGCAGCTCTGGGGAGTCTGCGGCAGGAGGATTCCTGGGAGTGCCAGGCCAGCCTGGGCTGCAGGAGGACGTTCGGTCAGAAGTCACGTCGCTTGAACTTCTCACCTGGGCCGCCAGGAGGCAGCAGCGGCGCGTCCCGCCCGTGGTTCGGGCCCCTGGCTGCGGGCCAGGACACTTGCAGCAAGGAGGGGCCTGCTGGGGAGGCCCCACGTCACCTGGATCCAGCCGTGCCTGAAACCCCTATTGTTCCCTGCGTGGAAGTCCCTGGGGTCACACGCTGGTCTGGGGCACGGTGGGCTGTGTGCCCAGGTCCCGAATGCCTGGAGCAGGTGTGGCTTTGGTCAGTGTGCCAGGGTCTGAGTGCTGGGATGGCTGGTGGGTGCCACCGTGTCCTGCCTTCTGCCCTCTTGGTCTCTCCCTTTCCAAGGCCGTGTGGGGGAGCTCGTCTCTAGTTGGGACACAGGCTGCCTCAGTTTACCTCCAGAGGCACCTTCTGGTTGTGTTTTTTCAGTAGCCAACTGCCCACCTCTGTCCCCATACAAGGCCTGGACCAGGTGACCGAGTGGAGCAGCGGGGACACTCGGTGAGAGCCACCCTGCCCGGCTCAGCCGTCTCCCCCACCTCTCTGGCTCTATCTCACAGTGACTCAATCTGCAGGTTAGCAGCTTTTATCACATTCACAGCTGTGTAAATTCCCCAGCCCTGACTGACTCCAGAGCGCCCCCTCCCTGGTCCCTTCTCCCCCCACACACCCCAGATCTGCACCCCAAGATCACACACCCACTGAGGGGTCTTTCCTGCTTACATTTGTCACTCAGCCATGTTGTCGATGTTGTTTTGAGGTAGGGTCTCGCTCTATCCCAGGCTGACCTGGAATTCACTATGGAGTCTCAGGGTGGCCTCAAACTCATGGCGATCCTCCTGCCTCGGCCTCCCGAGTGCTGGGATTAAAGATGTGTGTCACCATGGTCGGTTTACCATTATGTTTTTGATGTTTATCTATGGTTGTTCCTTTTCCTGGCTGAATAATAGTCCATTGTGTGGCCAGAACACATTGTGCCTTTGGGGGAATCTGTGTTTCCTTGTGCTCTGCTCTGCTGGGGTGTCCCCCCCTCTTACTGAGCACTCGCTCCCCCCACACACTGTGAATGTTTAACCAGTGGAACCTTGGCAGGGCTTCTGGAAAGCTCACCCACACAAGTCAGCTGCCCGAAGTGTACTGGTCCCTGTCACCTTGGGTGGGAGCCATGATCGCCAGGTGGGGTTCACTTTCTGGGTCTCCCCACCTGGCTTGGAGCGATCCTATCCCCACCGTAGGCCATGCTGGTGCTCCCCAGAGAGAGAGGCAGGCTGCAGCTTCCTTCCCCAGCCCTGGAGGCACCTTCCAAGAGGAGGAAAAAATCCTGAGGGCCAGGCAGAGACGCCCACCCCCCAGAGCCATGACAGGGCGGGCTCTGGGCTGGCCCCTTCCGCCTGCCCACTCTCCATGTATGTCTCTGTCACCTCCCTGTCTTTCTCCCCCTCCTGGTCCCCAGCCCCATGTCCTGCTTGGAACCCAGCTGGGAGTCCGGAGGTCGAGGCCAGCCTGAGGGATGGGTGGAGGTGGGCGCTGCAGCAGGAAGGTCTTCATCCACATCCTGGCACCTGAGCCCTGTCATCCCAGGGACCAGGCAGGTGCCCAGGTCTCCTCTCCACTCTGTCCCCCAGAAAAGCCTCTGCGACCAGCGGGAGCCAGGACATCAGCGCATAGAGTCACACCCGTCCTTCTGTCTGGAACCCACTAAGTCTCCCCAAGGCCTCCTCCTCTCCCCACCCCGTTACTTCGCTTGGCCACAGGGACACCCTTGAGGCTTCTCTGGGCTCCCAGCTGCGACATGACATCCATGTGTCTCCCGTGTCCTTAGGGGTTCAGTTCAAATATTCTTCTCCCAAAGCCAAATGTCTCAGCCATGTCTCCAGCGACTGTACAGAGCTGGGGCTTAACCAGTGTGCACCTAGGATAGAATGTGGAGTCAGATGACTTCACGTTTTCTTGAGGCAGGGTCTCGCTCTAGCCCAGGCTGACCTGGAATTCACTCTGTAGTCTCAGACTGGCCTTGAACTGCCTGCCTCCTCTGCTGGGGTTAAAGGCGTGGGACACCAGGCCCAGCTTCAGACAGAGGGTGGGAAGAGCGTTTAGGATTACGGAGGGCTTCCTGGGAGAGGTGGCATTAGGGCCGAGGTGTGAATGAGAGGGAGGTGGGAAGATGTCAGACCCTGAGGTAAGGACAGGATCAGGCCTGGGGACCTTGGGGAGGGATCGCCTAACCTTTAAGTGGAACAGGACACCCTAAGAGGAGACCAGGAGATGGGGGCTCATTCCCCTCCCAGGACAGGCAGGGAGACAGGCCAGGGGCCACAAGGTCCCGCCCCTGGGGACAGGAGGGACTTTCTCAGGGCGGAAACAGTGAGAGCCAGTTTCGCAAGCCGGTGGCCAAGCCGCAGGCTGGGTTTCGGTGGACTGGATCGTACCGCCCGAGGCCAGCCAGGAGCTGGTTCCCAGGAGAACTAGGTCACTGGGCCACCGACCTGTCGCTCAGGTATGGGTGCTCACCCCCTGGCCCCCCAGGCTTCTGTGCGCACGGCCTATTGTCCCAGACAGGGTCTCGAACTCATGACCCAGCGCTGGGAGCTGAGGCTTGTGCCATCGTGCCTGGTCACCTGCGTTTCCCAGGGAAACTCTTGCTGTCAGGGAAGCTGCGTTGTTGGCACCCCAGGAACCCCTCAGCTCCCCTCCCACCCCTGCCCGGCAGGAAAGGGTGGGATGTGCTTCTCTTTGGGGACACAGGAAGCTGTGGGCTGTGGACTTGGCTACACCCAGAAACTCCAATGGCTTTTCCCGCGTCCACGTGTTGGGGACACTCAGTGGTTGTCTTGTTGCTCCTGACAATCAAATGGCAGATAATTGGCATTTGTATTGTTTAAACTATTTTTATTTGAGAGAGAAAGAGAGAGGGGGAGGGAGGGAGAGAGAGAATGGGCACACCAGGGCTTCCTGAGATTACAAACTTTGTGCATCTGGCTTTATGTGAGTACTGGGACTCGAACCCGGGTCAGCAGGCTTTGCAAGCAAGTGCCTTAACCACTGAGCCATCTCCCAGCCCTAGGAGTTCTTTATGCTGGCTGGCTGCCCCTCCCCCTGTTGAATTCGGGCGCCCCTTGGCTCCTGGGGGGAAGGCGCCATGACAAGCCCTCCCATCCTGAAAATAAAACAAATTGACAACTTCCTCTCAGGGTTACAGACTCCTTCTCCTGGGGATCTGGTGGCTGATAGGGGCCTGAGGCTCGCGGTCACTGCCCCAATCTCAGTGCGGATATTGTCTGGCATCCTCGGCGCAGGAAGCATCAAAATTCCAATCACAGCCGTGCGTGGTGGCGCACACCTTCAATCCCAGCACTCGGGAGCAGAGGCAGGAGGATTGCCGTGAGTTTGAGACCACCCTGAGACTACATAGTGAATTCCAGGTCAGCCTGGGCTAGAGTGAGACCCTACCTCGAAAAACCAAAATAATAATAATAATAATGTGAAGAGTAACTGAGGAGGACACACAAGGTCTACCTTTGGCCTCCAAACCCATGCTCACATTAACCCACACTCACACACACACAAACACTTACTTCATCAAAAACAGGGGGGAAAAAAATCAAGTCTTAGCCAGTCGTGGTGGCGCACACCTTTAATCCCAGCACTCAGGAGGCAGAGGCAGGAGGAGGATCACTATTAGTTCAAGGCCACCCTGAGACTACATAGTGAATTCCAGGTCAGCCTGGACTAGAGCGAGACACTACCTCAAAAAACAGAATAAAAGAAAGCAAACAATAACAACAACAACAACGATATATATATATATATATATATATATATATATATATATATATATATATATAACTTATTTGAGAGAGAGAGAGTATGGGCACAATAGGGCCTTCTGCTACTGCAACAAATTCCACAATGAATGAGCCACTTTGTGCATCTGGCTTTACATGGGTGCTGGGGAATTGAACCCAGGCTGTACCTTTAACCACTAAGCCATCTTCCCAACCCTGTATTTACTTTTTTTTTTTTTTTTTTGGTATTTGAACTCACGGCGATCCCCCTGCCTCTGCTGGGACTAAAGGACACCACCACGCCCGGCTCGTATTTACTCTTGAGACAGGCTCTCACGCTATAGCAAGGCTGGTCTCACAACCCATCCTTCCACCTCTGCCCGATGCTGGCTTCGCAGGCTTGTTCTAATGGTTTTACCCTGGCCTCCCACTCCCTGGTCCCCCATCTCCTCTGCAGGTCTGACTAGCTCCATCTTGAGGCAAAATTCTTGACCTACATAAGAGCTGTCGCTCTGTCTGTCTGTCTGTCTGTGGCAATGACTCTGATGTAATCACAGGCCCTGTCATTGGTCTCGAAAGCCGGCAGGACCAGTCACACCCCATCACTAATTGTTCTGGAGACGTCCTCCAGCTTTGTGCAACCCTCCGCTCACTCTTCCAGGGACATTTGGAACCCTCTGCCCAGTTCCAAGGAAGACCTTGTCCTGCTGACTGGGACTGTCCTGAGACTTCAGATGGGAGTCACCCATGTCTCTGTCCATGAACATGGTACACCTGCGTCCCCTCCTCCTCCATCAATGCTGTGCACAGCTGGATTAGTTCCAGGATGAGGGACGACTGAAGGGGGGAGGCTTTACTTTGGCTCACAGTTGGAGATTATAGCCCATCATGGCAGGCTGTCAGGCCTTATCACTGAGCCATCTCTCTAGCTCTGCTCCCTTCTTTTTCTTCAGTCCAGGACCCCAGCCCACCAGATGGTGCCACCACACTTAATTCACCTAATCTAGAAAAACCTTCCAAGATATTCCCACAGATTGGTTTCCATAGCGAGTCTAAATCCTGTCAATCAAGATTGACCATCATGGGCTGGAGAGATGGCTCAGCAGTTAAGGCACTTGCCTCCAGTGCC
>PVHP010032529.1:0-20203 GCA_004024765.1 Zapus hudsonius | reverse complement strand
ACCATTCTAGGATTCTTTCTACAGCCTGCCCTTCTGCACACTGACTGACCCTGCACCCAGATTCCCTGGCCTATCCCATAAGACACTGAAGAAGTGGGTGCAAGCCCTCAGGATTGGAAGACACATACTACCTGAAAGATGATATACAAATAGCCAACAGCACCTGAAAAGATGTTTGATACATAATCAGAAAAATGCATGTCAAAATTTCACTCAGAGACCACGTCATCCCCTGTAGGAGAGCTATGATCACTGGGGAAGCAAGGGTGGAGGATCACTTTGAGTTTGAGGCAGGCTGAGACTACATAGCGACTTCCAGGTCAGCTTGGACTAGAGCAAGACCCTACTTCAAAAAACTTAAAAAATAAAGATGGACAACATGGTATATTGTCACATTTATGGAAGTTGTCAATAAAAAGTTTTTTAAGCCGGGTGTGATGGTACACACACTCAGGAAACAGAGGTAGAACGATTGCTGTGAGCTTGAGGCCAGTTTGGGTTACAGAGTGAGTTCCAGGTCAGTCTGGGTTTAAGACCCTACCTTGAATAAAAGAAGTTTTTAAAATGTTAAGTAATAGAAGGAGACAATATTGATATTGACCTTTAGTTATGCACTCACATGCGTGCACACACGAATGCTGTTTTTGATTCCCAATTAAAGATCAGCGTGTCTTCCCCAACTATTAACACAATGAGCAAAAATTATTGTACAAAAAGCAAATCCCACCCTCACCAGCAGCCAGAGAAGGAGGCTCCCCACACAGTGTGGTGGTCCCCGACATCACTATGCTCCTTCCTTCTTCACCTGCCATCTCCATCCCAAAGCAATGTGGGCAACCAGTCTGAGTCACCACATATCCTCAGGCTGATACTTTCCACCTTGGAGAGAAATGTCCTGGGAAGCAAGTAGAAATGCCAAGGGAAACTTCCCCAGAGCAGCTCCCCCTTGCTGGAGCCCATAGACCTTGGTGTCTCAGAAGGAAAATGTGCCAGTGCCAGCCACAGTCCAGAGACCCAGGCAGGGTGGCTGGAGGGGAAGCCAGATGCAGGGTGTATTCTTTTGTGTACCGGGCTACCCCTCGCTGGAAAGCGGAGCTGGATCTCGATGCCCCTGCACACTGTGCTCCTGCAGCCTGTGCAGGGAGCAATGAGATGAATGGAGAGCAGGCGTCAGCCCAGACCTCGGGACGGTCTTCTGTCCTGGACCGTGTGCCAAGAATACTTGCCTCTGGAGCTGAAGGTGTTCTTCTTGGATAAGACCCTGTCTACTTCTTTTCCTTTCTCCCAAAGACCTTCAAACATCACCATACAGAGTTCCTGCAGGACTTTGACTACTTGTGACAGCAAAGACAATGAGACTCACAGACCCTGTGGTGGCACAGTTCTAAGGAGCATCACGTGGCTGAAGGACAAACACAACGACAAAAATGTCACAACGAAGTTGTTTTGGTAACCTTGGCAACCGTCACTATAGCTTCAAGAAAATGTTTTCCACACATTCAAAGTGCCATCCATATGCTGGCTTCCATCTGTGAGTTTCCTGTGCCACAGCCTAGCACCAGCCAGACGTCTGTGAGCCTCGAAAGCCCCATGATCAACTGGGTGTACCTGGAGCGCAGGGCCAGTCACAGACAGGGTGCACTGCTGAGAACCACATAGCATAACAGTGAGACTCACCGGTCCTGGAGAGCAGGGATCTTGGAGGGACACTGCAGATACTGTTTAAACCGGAGCTCAAAGGCTTGTCCGATGGAGCCGATGACGTCTTGGGCCAGCCCGTCACAGCATTCCAGAATGTGACAAGCTGGAGGAGAAGGGACACAGGCCCCTTGGAGACAGCCACCAGACTTCCCTAGGCTCCTTAACAAAGAGCTCCATCCCAGGAACAGAGGGACAAGGAGGCAAGTCCATGTACCTGCAGCCTCATCCCCAGGGGCATGCCACAGCGACGATGGCAGACACTAACTTCTTAGAGCTATTACCTGTGAAAGTATAGGCTCTATTTCAAAATAAACAATTTTCAAGTTTCAATAGATGGTTCTTCAATACTTTAAGAGTCTACAGATCATCGATTCTGATCTCCATAGGGACAAAGTTCCAACCTAACAGAGAGCCTGGGTCCTGCTAAGACTGAGTCCCTCCAAAGCCCCATCAGTCTCAGTCGAAAACACCAGAGGCTCTGAGGGAAATCCATCCAAACCACCACTGCTAGCCTGTTCACTGGGCTTGAGGCAGGCAAGCATGGGGCAAGCTGAGCAAGCTGGGGGGCTGCTTGGCTTGAGCTACACACACTCTGGAGCACCCTGGGAACTCTATCCACAGTGAGCTGCACACACCCCTCTCTAAACAAAGAAGCCATCACTCTTCCCCATATCTTCCCAGCAACCCGAGTCACTCTCCTTTTGTGGCCAACTGTCCTAGAACATGTCCAGGAACTGAGGGCAAGGGACAGCTGAGCACGATAAGGCAAACTGTGTCCTCTGAGGAAACAGGGACAAGCCTTTGTTTTCCATCTTAAACTGATGTATGACTCAGCATGCATATGATTAAAATCAGATTCATCCTGGGAAAGGACATGGACCCTTCACAAAGGCTGGCATAACTGGGGCCTCAGGCTGAGCACAGGGTGGGAGTGGGTGTAGCCAACCACAGCCAGAGGGATACAGGCAAGTGTTTGATGTTTAGCAGCCAGCAGCTCCTAACTCAGCCAGGTGCATCAGTGCTCCCCCTCGTCAGCCTCAACTATCCTTAATAACACCACTGACATGCTCATTTGATGGAGGAACAGAGATAGTGAGGAACATCTGGGACGCAGCAGTAAGCCTGGCTGCACACAGATGAGCGATTATATGGGTCGAGCGTGACTTACCTCTGCGGTTAACAGGGTCCTTGGCTACATAGGCAACGTAGTCTGTCGTGTCCTGTCAAAGGAGAAGAAGACCTCTGTGTCACTCAACCCAGCAAGAGGCATCACCCGAGGGATACTGTGCCCAAAACACAGGCTGCACCCACTCATCTATCACATGGCTGAGGCTCAGGCTAGAGAGGAAAGAAGGAAGAAAGGGAGGGAGGAAGGGAGGGAGGGAGAGAAAGAAAGGGGAAGAGAGAGGAGGGAGGGATGAAGAAGAAAAGGAGAAAGGGAGGGTGGGACAGGAGGAAGGAAGGATGAACTACTGAAATCAAGAAGGAGAAGCAACTGGAGTTATAACATTTTTGTTTATAAAGCCATTTGGTGTGTGGGTGCGTGCACTCCAGGATCCCTTGCCCGGCAAGCAAACACCCATCCAGCTTTACATGGGTACTGGGGAATTGAACCCAGGTCAGCAGGCTTTGCAAGCAGGTGCCCAGCCATCTCCCCACTCCCAAGTCATAACTTTTTCCCCCTCTCAGGCACACATTTTTTGAAGCAGGGCTTCCTTCTCAGAGAAGCAGGAGAAGCAAGGCCCAGGCACTTACCGGGTCTCCCCCAGAGGCGAAGGAAATGGACTGCATGTGATGGTTCGCTATGATCTGCCGAGGCCAAGACAAAAAAAGGAGGTGCGCCATTACTCCCTGGCCCATGGTCTTCCAAAGCCAACTGTGCTGGCAGGCACCACAAAGTGCTGTTTTCCTGAAAACGGGTCCCCATGGGAAAACAACCGTACACGCCAACACAGCAGCTCACCAGCCATGACAGCTCACTGATGGAAGCTGTCTAGCTGGTTGGCCAGAATTCCCCAGTGAGTCTCCCAGCAGCTGGGAGGGGGGTCTCATTTTACAGGCCAGGAGCCCAAGGCCAGAGGGGAAAGTGACACGCTCAGAACTGTGATTACACTCCGGGTCCACAACCCAACATCGGGGTCTGTCTCTTCAAACACTGGGCGCCAGGCTCAGACAGAGAGAGAAGAGCCTGTTCCTCTGTCTTCATCCCATCTACACTGTGCACAGGAGTCAGAAAGCCCGCATGCAGGATTCCAAGCTGATGCCTTAGCACTCCTGATTTATCAGAGGAAAGACCAGAGAACCTTCCAAGCTCATTTAAAAATGGGAAATGTCCATTAGCTTCCAGTGGAATTTAGCAGGCACTGAGTAAATTAGGAGCTGCCTACATTTGAAAAGCTACATAAGTCTTCCTTGCTATTTTTTAAATCATTGTAAAGGTGGCATGATGGCATTGAAGTCAATTTCTGAGGGAAGGGGGAAGGTGTTCGTCTCGGTCCCAACACAGCCAGGTTTATTCTTGCACCTTCCCCTCAGCCACAGCCCCCTTGGCCCTGCCCTCTAGGCATACACTGGTAACCAAGAGATTTCTATAAAACTTGACATGAAATAGAACTAAATACAGGATAAAATAAAATATTTTAAGTGCCTACTTAGGTTATTGACACTTGCAAAACTTCATGATCCAGGAAAATCTGAGTATGTCAGTGAGGCTGGCTGATGGCCTGTGTCCAAGCCCCAGGTGACTTAAACTAATAATAGCCGCCCCAGAATTCTGCCACCAGTGGTAGATAGCTTCTAAAACAATAAGACAACAGAATCCCCAAACAACAATATACCAGCGTGTCTCAAGTTTTAATTTTTTTTGTTTCTGTCTTTAGACAGGGCTTCATGTAGCTCAGGCTGGTCTTAAACTCACTATGTAGCCAAGGATGACTTTGAACTTCCAATCCTCCTGCCTTTCTCTATCTCTGAAGTGTTAGGAATTTGGGTGCGCACAACCTCGCCCAACTAAAGTTTTTAATTTTTGCAGAATTAATTTGTGTTTAAATTTCTGCTGATTTATTTTTTGTTTATAAATCAGCTCTCAAACTGGGGTTTTGAACTTGAATCGGAAGCTGTGATTTAGCGAGGAAAAGATTGGAAGTTGTGTTTGATCCAGGGAACTTGACACGGGGGTAAGACAATCCTGGCTTGGTGGCTCTATTACACATGGCATGTGTTCCCTTCTGCTTGGACCTCTCCGTCCCAGGGTAGGGCTGGATGTCTGCTCCCCCTGGGTCTCCATGCATTCTCAGTTTGCTACAGTGGGGATCTAAAACCAGCAGACAGGAGAGCCACAGCCACTGTCACTGACTGCAACCCTTGTCACCCCAGCTGGCAGCCTGTGGGTGTCGAGAGCCCAGCTCTCAGACAAGTCCACTCAACACATGGGCAGGGCAGGGCAGGGACATGAGGCCTGGACATATTCAGCCAGATTTCCCCACCATTCCAGGGCCAGCCATGCTAGCATCATTCTTCCTGAGCCTTCTCTTTCTTGAGGCCGAGACAGAGCAAGAAGGAGCCACCCAGAGAGAAGGCTCCTAGACACAAGTGGTCTGTGACCCACAGAGGAAGAGGCTGGATTCAAGTGTGGATGGCTGTGCAGAGCCTCACGGGCCAAGACTCCGCAAGCAGCTAGGGCTTAAGAAGCCCGAGTCTTCCTCGCATCCTCGGTCCACACTTTTTGGGTCAGTTACTCAACCTCTAGCAAAATGAGTATGAAAAGACAAGAGGTTATCTGGGGGTCCCTAAAAGACAGAAGACTAGACTGAGAAGTTAGATCCAGTGATGTCTAAACCAAGCCTGGGTTTCTGCTCTAGATCTAGAATTTATTTCTACACCTTGGAGATGAGACAGATGATGGATGGATGGATGGATGGATGGATGGATAGATAGATAGATAGATAGATAGATAGATAGATAGATAGATAGATAGATAGATAGATAGAGACAGATAACAGATGATAAAAAAGATAGACGCTGCATAGGAACACAACCATCCTAAGTAGGAGTCTTAACAAATGTGTCACCTGTCTGTGCTGCCCACGCTGTGGCTGATGCACTGTAAGACACTCCAACATAAGAAGCACAAGGGCAGGCTACTTCAGAAGCAGTAAAAGGACCTATAAAACCAATACAAGATGGAAGGCCTAAGCCTAAAAGACTTCTGCACATGCCTGCCTTGTTCACATTTCAAAGAAACTGAAACTTTCATGCAATGACCTCAGAAAAAGAAAGAAAAGGTAGTTTAGAGAATGAAAGAAAACCAATTCCTCCATCATTCTGTAAGTGCAAGAAGTGACAAAGGCTGTCCTTCACAGGCTCCCACATCAAGGGGGCCTCCGTCTGCCCTCAGGCTGGGCTGCGTGAGCACGCACCTGCTTGGAGTCAGGCGTGCGCAGGTTCAGGCTGGCGGTAGAGATGGTCAGAGAGATGTTCATCCCTGCGAACTGGAGGTTGCTCTGTCCCAGGATGCTGGACAGCATTTTGCTAGGAGGCTGTGAAATCCAAGAGCATTATTTTAGCTTGTTATTTCACTATGGCCAGGCCTCTGGGTTATTCTCATGTGGACGAGCAAAGACAGCTGTCAGCCTGCCCCCTCCCCAAATGGGAGATGGAGGAAATGGAGCTGGTGCTAACATGCCATTCTAGAACATGTGGTATGCAAATTTTAAAAGGTCTCATGTGCAAATGCTGGGGTAAGTCTCTTGTGGGCAGAGATATCCCTTCTTCCGGGTTGTCTTTGCCACGTGCTGTTCATGCTGAAGAGAATGGGCCATAAATCCTTTGGCCCAAACATCCTCCTGCTCAGGGCTCACCCAGACAGACCAGTGAGCATCCTGTGGCCCTGAGCCAGCGCAGGATGGCCATCACATTTGTCTCCATCGTGTCAGAAAAGTTTCAATGTAGACATCACAGGGCTTCAGCCTCCAGCCAGGCATCTTCTCCCCAGGGCCCTGGACAAACTCTGCAGCCCCTGCCTCTGTCCTCTGGGACCCACCAACCCTTTGCTTATGGGTCACAACATTCTGGCCTCACTGTGCCAGTGAGTTCCTAACTAGACACATGGATTTTGATGGCCGAGAGAGAAAATGCAGTAACTAAGGCTACAACTTTCTAAACTAGAGACAGATGCTGAGACAGCTCTCTACCTGCTGCAGAGCACAGAATGTTCCAGCAGACTGGGATAAGCCACTCAAGTCCATGTCCAGATCTGCTGGCCCTCATAGCTCTCAGCAGGGAGTACCCTAGTTAGTGAGCCAATCAGAATGAATCTGCACCTTGGGATGTCTGCCCAGCCAATGAGATGCCCCAAACACAGCTTTTATGAAAACCCTATATTTAAAACCCTGTGCACTTGCCTCAAGGGCTCTACCCAGGGACACCCTGATTCTGTGTGTCCAAACAGCAGCCCTTTGCTCCCAGATAGAAGCTGCTTCCTTTGATCTTTAAGCCAGCAAGCTTTGAAAACTCTTTAAAAATAGAGATGCCTGGACCCTGTGTGAGAGGCAGGTCATGCCCACCTCAGGCAATGCCTGGAAACTGTCATCTTGTCAACCTCTTTCCAAGAAGCCTGAGTCTGCCTCTCAACAGAACCCCACATGGCTCAGGGAGATAGGGTTCTCTCTTGCTGTCCTCAGAGGCCACCTTAGTTCCCACATTCAAGACTATGGACCCTTGCTTGGTCCCTAGGACCCACGGGGGAGATAGCAAACTGGTAAGCAGGCTTACTAGACATAGTATTCCAAATTCTCTGCCTGAAACCCAGTTTCCCTGTGGATCATGGAGGTCCCCAGTTCTGAAGACAGAAGTCTCTGGAACCCCAAGAATAGCAGAGCCCGCTGTGCAACTTCCCAGACCATCTGGATCCAGAACATTCAGCCTCCAGGCAGGAGGCTCCAAGGTGTGCTACCCACAATTCCTTCTAGGCATAGAAAGGTCACCATTGTGGTTGCTGGGTGATGTTGATATGAACTGAAGAACACAGATAATTTTCCTTCCAGCCCCACCATGCAAGTTCTAGGAGTGTGGCTGATCCTCGGCCTTTGGAGCAGGTGGATTACCTCAGCTCCTACTCACACTGTGGCTTTTCATCCCTCCGTTTCTGCCACCTGTGCCATGGCCATTCCCAGTGATGAAGTGTCTATAGGAGAGCTGATGATTACATGTTTAGGAATTTTGTGGTCATTAAGCACAGCTATTTAAAAAATGAAGTCATGGAGCTGGGGAAATGGCTCGGCTCTCCCTACACAACATACCACACACACATGGTGGGAGGGGTTGTGATCAGGGTACACGGTGTATATGAATGGAGGTGTCAACAAAAAGTTAAAGAAGCGCCAGGCATGGTGGCGCGTGCCTTTAATCCCAGCGCTCAGGAGACAGAGGTAGGAGGATCGATGTGAGTTCAAAGCCAGCCTGAAACTACATAGTGAATTCCAGGTCAGCCTAGGCTACAGCAAAGACCCTACCTCAAAAAAAAAAATTAAAGAAAAGAATTAACATACAAACCCACAAATAGATTACATTTTAAAAACATGATGGGGCTGGAAGATGCTCACTGCTCAAGCTGGAGTACCCAAGTTTGACCCCAGGCCCCACATAAAAAGCCAGAGCTGTGGTGGGCTTCTGTAATCCCACCACATGGATGCTGAAGCGGACACTAAGGAGGCAGGCAGGGAAAGGAGAATTTCCCAGAAAGCTCCTGGTGAGCACAGCAAAAAAGAGCAGTGAGAATCCAGAGGGAGAAACGGGTGAACACACACACAGCCCATACTGAAAATAACTCCTTGTGTTTAATTGCTCCATTCCTTTCATCCACGTCACACGAACTATGCTTCTCGGGTTGTGTCTGCTGTACCCGTGTGGTGGAAATACTGCGTGATGATGTGTTCCTGTGTGTCTCTTCCTGACTCTGTCCTCAGGGCTGTCATGTGGAAAGCTTGAAGTCAGCCACTTGCGATAACTCCAAAGAAATGGACAGACTCAATGCTGTGCCCCCTCCCAGCCCCAGAGGGACCGCTGTGGGAGCCAGCACGATGAATGGTTAATGGCAAGTGAGCCCATGTTCGCACGTGGAAAGGAGTGCCTAGCCAAGGTTTGTCGTCATTGTCCCATGCTCTCAGCCTTGGTGTCTGCTTCTGGTGGGCAGTGACAGCTCACTGGCCGCCTTAGCTGCTTTGCTCTGAAACAGGTCAAGGAAGGAAGACAGCGGACAACCACCTGGTTGAAGACACTAAGCGGTGGCCCTGGCAGACTTGAAGGGGCGACAGACACGCAGTACCTTTCTCTTCTTGAAGGCTCCTTTGGTACCAGGCACAGCTTCGCAAACACGGCTGATGGCTTCCCTGAGGACAGGGAGAAAGATTCATTTTATCACACGCCAGTCAGGGTTATGTAACCCAAAAACTACACTCAGACATCTGGACAAAAGAACCAGCCCCCACACGGGAAGTCCTCCATCTCTGAGCCCAACACAGAGGGGTTGTCTTAAGCTGCCCGCCCCAGTCACCTCTTCCATGGCGGTGGTTGATGCTGAAGGGTGACAGCAAAGCCCTTCTTACATTTAACAAGATTCTACCCAGAAAGCACCTTGCCCAGTGCTATCTTTATGCTGTGCTTAGGACAGGGCCAAACCTAACCAGGCCTTGTTACTGATGAAGACCTTTCTGAAGCCAGCTAGAATGTAACAGGGAGAAATCTGATCCTCTGTGTTGACTGCCGCCTTCTGCCCCTGTGGATATGGACAGCTGTGTGGGGCATAGATCAATGGGAGAGCGCTTGTCCAGCGTGCACGCCATGAAACCGGGCATGGTGGCTCACACCTGTCATCCCAGCACTAGGACAAGAGGGGCAGGAGGATGAGAGGGTCAAGATCATCCTCAACTACATGGACAGCCCAAGACCCCCCTGGGCTACATGAGATCGTGTCTCAGAAATAAATCTAAATAAAGCCAATCATCTCTGAGTTATCATTGCTCAACTTTCATTCTTACGACTTTACGGTGAATGTGGTTCACATTCTGCTTGACTTCTGACTTCCAATCTTTTCTATGAAAATGGAAGGGAGAATGTGGGGGTGGACAGAGTGGGGGCAGGCAGATGGGGGAGCAAAGAGGGTGCAGAGAAGGCCAACCAAAATGAGGATGTAAACAAAGCCATAAGGAAACCTGCTATTTTTAAACTTAATTAACGGAGAATTTTTTAAGTTTCCAGTTTTAAAACACTTTATTTTTGATGAGCATGCATACATTGTACATATGAATTTGGGTCAGTGCAAAGTATCAATGCACACAATCGCACGTACTGATGAATATCTCCTCCCAGCTCTACCCCTCTCCCCTTCTCCCGCCCCCAACCTCTAACAACCACTGTTCTATATCCGGGTCTGCGGTCTGTAGTGTCCACATACCAGAGAGAACATGCGACATTTGTCTTTCTGTGTCTGGCCCAATTCACTTAACAGAACGTCTCCCAGTTCTACCACAGGATCCTCTCTCTGCATGCCAGGCAGATGGGCAGTCCCCCTCACCATCACAAGAGGAAACAGCCAACGCTGACGTCCTGTATTGCTGACTAGCATGATCCAGGTTCGGTACAGTGGTGGTGCGATGGGGGGGGGGGGTCTCCCATAAACTCAAATGCTCCGAATGCTAGCTCCCCAGCTCATGGTAATTTGGGAACTGGAGCCTCCTGAAGGCTGTGTGTTGTGGGGGCTGGTTTATGGGTGCTCTAGCCAGCTTCCCCTTGCCAGTGTTGGGTACACTTTCCTGCTGCTGTTGTCCACCTGATGTTGGCCAGGAGGTGATTGATATCCACCCTCTGCTCATGCCACATTTTTATCTGCCTTCATTGAGGTTCCTCTTGAGTCTCTGAGTCAAAATAAACCCTTTCTTCCCATCAGCTGCTTTGGTTGGGTGCTTTGTGCCAGCAAGGAAACGTTGATGGCAACAGGTCTATTCGCTACATTAACTTGTGGTCGGCTTATAAATCTAAGCACAGCAAAGCCCAGAGGATTTAAGAGGAAGATTAGAGGGCGGAGAGATTGCTTAGTGGTTAAGGCATTGGCCTGCAAAGCAGAAGGACCCGAGTTTGATTCCCCAGTACCCATGCCATGTAAAGCCAGATGCACAGGCGACACATATGTCTGGAGTTCATTTGCAGTGACTGGAGGCCCTGGCACGCCCATTCTCTCTGTCTGCCTGCCTCTTTCTGTCTTCGGCTCTCTCTCAAATAAATAAATAAAATATTTTTTTAAAAGAGGAGGATTGGTGTTCAGTCAGCCACACATATAGCCGTGTACTCCTCTGACAAGCAGTCAGGGTGACCTCAGTGTCCAGGACACTCGTGGGGCCCAGCAGGACAGGGGTCCCACACACATCTGAGCACATGCAGGAGGAGGGCTGGGAAGAGAGGAGTCCGGACGACGAGGAGGAGGAGGCGGCGAAGGTCCAGAGGCACGTGGGGAAGACTAGGAGCAGCTTCGCTTCGGGATGCTTGAAGCCCACACAGCTCAGCGCTGTGACTCGGTGTAGGCGATGAAGGACAGGGAGAGGGGCTGAAGGCAGCTTCGAGTCAGGAGCCCAAGGAAGCTGGATATGCTTCTCGACTCCCACATAAAGAGGGAGAAAATATTGCAAGAACATAGAAAAATAAATAAACAAGCAGGGACTCAGAAAATGGCTGGATGAAAAAGAAGATAATGAGTCCTTTGAAACGTTCAACCAACTTCCCAAATACGGCAATGTGTCCAATGTGCACCAAGTAGTTGAAAAGGAACCCTCCTGGAAGGTGACCTTGTGCCATCAGTCCAAAAGCCACGGAGACAATGTCACATTTGCAGAGAGAAGGCAGGAAAGGGGGTTCTGGAAGTTGCCATGCGGGAGGTGTGCAGCTGATGAGTCACCCTGCAGGAAGGGGAAGTGACAAGCAGGTGCTGATGGCAGCTGCCTCCAGTCATGCTCTCACTGTGTGTCTCCAAGTGAGTCCCTGTTTGCCTTCAGAGGTTGTGTCGCTCCACAGAAGTATGTAAACTTCAGTATCTAGATCCTACCTGGTAGCTTTGTTTCCAATGAAAGTTAACTTCTGCCTACGCTTGTTAAACTGAATGATGTACGTAGCTCATCAGAGCAGGTGAATCTTTGATGGCTAAGTGAGCTGCAAGTGCTCTATCCGGCGTGTCTCTAGTCATGTCTTTTTAAGAAACACTTTTATTGACAACTTCCATAGAATATAAACATAAATATTCACATAACTTCCATGTAATAATAACTTCCTGTACTATAAATATTGTATATAAAATATAAACAATAGACCATATTCATAATCCCCTCCCGTGCTCTCCTCGTCCCCCTCCCAACCCCTCTCCACTGAATCCTCTTTCCAGCTGGTCACTCTAGTTTCCATCCTCCTTTCCCTCCCCTTATGCAGGTCCTGGTCATCTGTTAAACATACTCAACAATTACCACATTCTTTTCATCCCTTTTCTTTATGTTTGGGGTATGTGCATTCATGTTTGTACAGGTACGTGTGTGTGGGGGGGGGGTCAGAGGACAATCTCTTGTGTTCTCTCAGGAATTCCTTCCACTGAGTTTTGGGACGGGGTCTCTCACTGCCCTGGAGCTCACAGTTAGACTAGACTGGCTGGCCAGTGAACTTGACAGAGCCTTCTGTCCCCAGTGCCATGAGCGCAGACAGGTGCCACCATGCCCAACCTTTCTACAGCCCTGGGATTGAACTCAGGTCCTCATGCTTGCATGGTGAGCCTCTTCCCCACTAATCTATCTCCTCAGCCGCCAGACTGTTTATCTCTGCGTCAACATGACACCTAAGAGGGAATAAGAAGGCACAGCAACAGTTTTCCTGAAGGACCCCCCCCATCAAGTGTCCAACCTAGGACCTAGGAGGATTCCACAGCCAGCCTCGCTCCCTGTGTGGGTCCTGGAGAAGAGGGTGGGGAGAGCACCCACATTCAGGAAGCTTGGCTCAGGCAGAGCCAAGGAGGCATATGAGGCTCTTGAGACACGTGCCATCTTTTTGTCCTTACGATTTACAAATATACAAAGTTCCAAAAATTTCTCAGAACTCATTCACTGAAGCTAAGCCCTAAGGACATCCCTGCGAGTCCATAGCATTCCTCAGAGGTTTTCAAATGAAGCTGCTTTTCAGAAAACGCTCTGCCTTCAGACCTGGCATGAGCTCTTCCCTAACGCCCCTTTGATAATCCATGTGCACGAATCCTCATCGCAACCCAGCCAACGAGATCTATTTCTGTTCAAAACAGATCTGACACAACTATTAAAAAATGCAATATTTAGATGTCTGAAATTAGTTACTTCAACTCCAAGGTCTAATTTTAAACTGACTGTTCTCGGTTCCTTCCTTGCTAACTCAGCTCACACATTCTAGCTGACAGAATTCTTTCAGCTTGTTCATTTAGCAATAATTATTTGGTTTTGTGTAATTCCATTTCATGCCCCTTTGGGTCCCAGGTACCAATTTGGCTTCTTAGCATGCCATTCAGTACAACCCCATTTCATAAGCCACCTCCTGGCATCACACCTCTGCTGAAATGAAAATGGAACATCTGGCAGCCTCAGTGGTCACCATGAAGCAACCAGAACTGACCTGGCCAAAACGCTGGCCTTGGCATTCCTGTTCAGGCTAACATTCTTGCCTCAGGAGCTGGTACCTCCCAAAGCCAAGAACTTGCTCCTTAGAATGTAGAATTGTAGAACTAGAGTATGCTTGCACATGTACACACACACACACACACACACACACACACACAGTGAGCTATGTCTTGTGTAATAATCTACTCCTGTAGGCAAAGAGCTGCCCAGTAAGTGACATGTGAGTGAGTAAGCAGAGATCCAGGAGAAACTAAGTTTAGTTCCTATTTCATGCCTTAAAGGCAAATAAATTCTAAGCGGATCACAGGTAAAATTTGTGATGAGATCATCAAAGCACTAAAACAAATCTGGGAAGATTTTTTATGGGTGGAAAGCTGATATAACAATTATAAACGATGTAAGAAAAGACAAGACAGATCTGAAAGCAGGAGGGGAGAGAAGACAGGATTCAGAAGAAGGAGAACAAGAGATGGTAAACAGGGGTGAGCATTATCAAAATGCATTACATATGCATAAAATTATCAAAAATAAATAAACCAGGCATGGTGGCACTCACCGTTAATCTCAGCACTGGGAAAACTGAGGTAGGAGGACCACTGTGAGTATGAGGCCAGCTTGGGCTACAAAGTGAGGTCCAGATTAGTGTGGAGTGGAGTAAGAGCTTGCTTCAAAATGAATTAATTAAAAAATAATTTAGGCGCAAGAAAAGCATAACATTTCACAGTCAAAGAGACAATTATCTTAACGAGTCAAGAAGGAACATGTCAGAAGCCCAGTGGAAAACTAATCCAAGACCTACCTGGGACAAATGACTCACAAGAAAAGAAATACAAATGGCTTTTGAAAATATAGAAATTTTAATGTGATTCTTAAACAGAACACAAATTAAAGCCTAAAGGCTAAAATCCCATTCTCATAGCCAAAAATTTACACTGATAGCATTTTGCAGAAACAAAGGCACTTCCACCTTGGTGAGCAGGAGCTTGGCATGGCCTCATGGTCATATCCCCAAGAAGTGGGAGGTGACAAAGCCTTTAGTCTAGAAATAAGATCCAGACGACCCATGGAGGAGGTTATCCAGTTGAGGGGGGAGGGGAGGGCAGTGGGGAATTGGGGATAAAAACTTATTGTTTGCCCACTAAATGTTGTAACTCATTATGGATAATAAAAAAATAAAAAAATAAAAAAGAATATGTAGGGAAAATAAAGTGCATGGCTTGGTTCTCTGCAGTTTCAGACCTCCACTGGACGTCTTAGAACATAATCCCTGTGGACAAAGGGAATTGCTACATGTGAGTCCATGGGGTGAAACAGTGTCTGTCCTCACTCCTCAGCCCCCCTCCAGATGTCCACGGGGTGATGGGTCCAGCCTCTCGTGGCTGACATGACCTCAATATTTAGCAAGAAGCCTTCTGGGTTCACGCAGGGGCCCCTGCTCCTCTGCCGGGCTGTGGCAGGAGGGCAGTGTCTCCCTACACAGCTGCTCCTGACTCACGCTCTGCTGTCGTGAGTCAGCCATTGTGCATGGGCCACCCAAACCCAGGGGACACATCTGTGTCATCTCAGAGCCCTTGGCAGTGTGAAGCCAGAGACAACCACCTGTCCCTCCCACAGGGCTCATTGGGCATCGAGGATTCTCTCCTCATTCCAGACCTGTTCACTGAAGATCTCCAAGGTGGGTGTTGGGAAAAGAACAGCCTAGTGGATTCTGACCCCAGTCTCCCCTTGTGTTAGCATCTAACACCACAGACCCCCCAGTTTGGACTGTGGAGTCATATGTCAGCTAACACAGGGCCACAATCCACTTTCCTCATTGGCTACCTTTATCCACCTATGATTGGAAGGGGATCTTGTCCTCTCCATTATAAATAGCTTTTGCTATGACTCACTTTCTGTCTGTGTGTGTGTGTCTGTGTAGGTCAGAGGACACCCTTGGGTGCTATTCCTTAGGTGTCATCCACCTTTTAAAAAAAAATGAGACAGGGCTTCTCATTAACCTGAAACTTGCCAAGTAGGCTGACTGGCCAGGAATCCCCCCTGGGGCCCTCTTACTCCACCTCCCATTTTCCTGGGGATATGACCATGGAGCTAGGACTATAAACATACATAGAGCTAGGATTGTAAACATATGCCATCATGCTCTGCATTTTCACATGAGTACTGGGGCCTGAACTCAGGCCATCAAGCTTGCACAGTAAGCATTTTAGCTATCTCCTCTTTATCCAGGCCCCGCCATACCTGAGCACCAGAGTTTTATAGACAATTCCATTCCTCTATCTGCACCTTAATGTCTTAATGTTGCCACAAACAATGTTTTCAGACCCAGACTTAATTTTCCCTTCCAAAAGTATCCTTACCACCACCTTCCAGGGACATAAAACACGACTCCCACCTTAATCTTGGGACCTGTTCCTGGTTCCTCTCTGACCACCCACAAACGAAAACCACACAGCCTGGCCCACTGAAACCTGTAGAGGAGACAGCATGCTCTTGTGGAAGCAGAGAAAAGCCACACACAACACAAATAGTTAATGATGGGAGGAACACGGAGACAGGTGCCTGGTCAGTGAAGAACCCTCTGTGCTTATGGTGAGAGTCCATGAGCAGGGAGACACTCAGGACAAAGGGCTTCTACCCCAGTCTATCCACTTTGAAGAAAAGGTGGTCCCCAGTAAATGCTTGCTAAGATATCCAGTAATTAGTAGGCCATTTTTGCAACTCAAAGAGGGAAAATTAAGTCTAGGTAACAAACACCCTATGCTTGTTTGTTCTAAGTAACAGTGCTTGGGGAGATGGCGCAGTAAGGCAAAGTGGCTGATGTGCAAGCGCAGGACCTGAGGTCAGATCCCAGCCTCACATCCCAGTGCTGGGAGGTGGACGCGGAAGGACCTGGACTATGCTGGCCAGCTCATCTAGCAGAGAGCAGAGACTGGGTCAGTGAAAGACCCTGCCCAGAGATAAGGTCGAGGGCTTAGAACCCACGGAAAGCTGGACACTGTTGCAAGTGTCTATAATTCCAAAGCGCCTGAGGAGGCAGACAGAAAAGAAGCTTCTGGAAGCTAGAGGGTTAAGAGACCCTGCCTCAAACAAGGTAGAAGGAAAGAACCAATACTTGAATTTGTCCTCTGCCCTCCACACAATGGGCATGTACACACACACACACACACACACACACACACACACACACACAAGATAAATAAGATGGAGAGCAATTGAGGAAGACATGGTCCACATGTATGCACACACACATTCCACAAGTACATATACAAGCAAAAAAGCCATTTGAACAAAGTGTTTTGAAACCCTTCAGTCTTGCGTGTTGCACGCACATGTCTCAAAGTCCACACAGAGCTGCAGATACCAGTCAGAGGCAAAGCGACTTCCCTGTCTGACATAAGAGCAGAAACCTTGCTGCTATTGTCCTGACCTGCTTTTGTAACATCCTCCTTAATCTACCCAGAAGACCACACGTATAAGTGCAAATAGTAGATAATAGTTACTAAACATTTGGGAAAAGAGGCATTCTGCAGGTTCGTATCAAAGCCCCACAAAGAGACAGCTGTGGATCCAGGAAGACGGCTTGGTGGATAAAGTGTTTATAGCACAAGCGTGGCTCCCTGAGTTTGATCTCCAGAGCCCTCACGCAAGCTGAATGCTGTAACTGCCAATATCTGTGATGCCAGCGCTCCTACGGCAAGAGAAGAATCCATGGGCCTGTCGGGCAGTGGAAAACAAGAAGAGACCATGGCTTATGAGGACTGAGACCCTATGTGGCATGCCATTCCTACACAGAGAGGCATGTGCACACACATCATCCCCCAACCGAAATAAAGAGACCATCTTCTGTCTTCAGTTTTCTATGTAAAATGGCAGCTGAACCAGTCAACAGGGCGGCTGAGATGCCTAGGCCAGGCTGGCTCCCTGTGAGAGGACACAGATCCCCAGAAGCCTTTGTCTGCAGGACCCTGCAGCGCATGACACAGGTCTCAGAGGCCTCTAAAAATAGCTCAGGTGACAGGAGGACTTGCACTGCTGCTGGACTGGCAGGGCTGAATCCCAGGCATTCCAGCAGAACCACTCCACCAGGCTCTCACAGGGTTATGTCCAGTTCTCTCTAACCCCCCCCCCAAGGCTTTCTCGTGGGCCTAAAGTCACACACCTGCTTTTCAAAAAGAGACCGGGACTAATAGCTCTGGAGATGTTTGTGTTACACACATGCTTCCCAAATGCCTCACCACCCACCCTGGTAAGAAGCAGAGAGATAAAAAGCAGCCCCCTTAGTGAGCCCCTCTTGGTGCCTGCTCCTACTCTCTGCCTTAGCCTTCAGACTGCAGTCTGTATCCGGCATTAACAATCACAGCTATCTGTAGGCTTTCCTGGGGATGAATGGCACCATCTTTGCATCCACACAACTTCTAATAATATGCATTAACCATGAGAGTAACTGAGAAAGACACCCAATGTCAACCTTGGCCTCCACACAAATGTGCTTGTGCAACACACACACACACATCATCATCACCATGATTCCTCAGAACCAAGGAAGCTACATCCAATCCTGACAGCCTGTGGGCTCCATCGGGTTTCAGCGACCCTCCTAGCACCTCCCAGCACTGCCCCTCCAAGTGAGGAGTAAGTCACAGGAAGTGGTGGGAGGTCGGCTGGACAGCTGTCCTTCCACACTGTGCTGGACGATCTCTTCCAGATGCCTTTAGTGGCCACCAGGCTTGTCCAAAGATGTTCTCCATAGTCAGCATTTTATGAATCATAAGACAACCACGGATCACTATAAGCAAGAAGACAAGCCACGCAGCGTGTGACAAAGTATAAATAGAAATAAGCACTAGGGACACACTGTTTTCAAGAAACATTTTTAATATGGCAGAAAGAGGTACAATGCAATCTGCAGAAATACCACGCAAGGGGCAACACCAGAAATGACGAAGCGGGCACATAGCCAGGGGTGGGAGAGGCCGAAACAACAGCTGGAGGGAGAAGTAGAGGTCAGGTCACAATTGTGGCATGGGGCAAAAACCACCGAGAGAGTTCAGAGTGCATCGCTGAGTCCCCACACCCCAGGGGAAGACCCAGCAGAAGTTGAGGAGGCAGCCACACCTGCAAGGCAAGAGAGATGCTGTCTTATGCTGCATGATTTATACACAGAGTTCACCACCTCCCGCCCTTCCTGGGGCGGCACCCCGGTAGCTTCTACTTAGGCCACATTCTTAACCTCTTTTTCTAATCCTTTCGCAGCACCTGCCTGGATTTCAGGGGGTTACATTGGGGGAGGAGAGTGGAGGCGCTGTGGGTTTGTGGGTCCTCACCCTGACCTCTTGGCCCCTATTTGTGAATTTCTATCTGGATAGAAAAGGGAGGCTGGAGAGATGGCTCAGAGGTTAAGGTGCATGCCTGCAAAGCCTAGTAACCCAAGTCCAGTGATCCAGTACCCACATAAAGCCAGAAGAGCAAATGGGTGCTTGCATCTGGAGTTTGTTTGCAAAGGCTGGAGGCCCCGGCACACCCATTCTCTCTCTTTCTCTATCTGCCTCTAAATCTCTCTCAAATAAATTAATTAATTAAATATTTTTAGCACTTTGGAGGCAGAGGTAGGAGGATTGCCATGAGTTTGAGACCAACCTGAGACTACAGAGTGAATTCCAGGTCAGCCTGGGCTACAGTGATACCCTACCTTGAAAAACCAAGAAATAAAAGATAAATAAATAAGATGGAGAATAACTAAGAAAGACACCCAATGTCAGCCGTGGCCTCCACACATATTTGCTTGTGTAACACATACACACACACACACACACACACACACACACACACACACACGAGTGGGGGGGGGTCCCAGAAACATCTGACAGAGACAAGCAAGCAGAACAAGCCATGTCCAGATGAATGAAGACACAACAACACCTGAAAACTGCTATTCATACTATGTCTCGGATATGACAAATCGATAAAATTGTCAGTTTTCTGGGCTGGGGAGACAGGTCAATGCTATGTAAGCACTCATGGCACCTGAGTTCAATCCACAGATCCCCCATAAAAATGTTAGGCATGAGCCAGGTGTGCTGGTGCACACCTTTAATCCCAGCACTCAAGAGGCAGAGGTAGGAGGATCGCCTTGAGTTTGAGGCCACCCTGAGACTACATAGTGAATTCCATGGGCTAGAGTGAGACCCTATGTCGAAAAAAACCAAAAGAAAAAAAATGTTGGGGGCTGAATAGATGGCTTAGCAGTTAAGGCATTTGCCTGCAACACAGAAGGACCAGAGTTCAATTCCCCAGTGCCCATATAAAGTCAGATGCACAAGAGGGCACATGTATCTGGAGTTCATTAGCAGTGGCTGGAGGCCTTGGCATGCCCATTCTCTCTCTCTCTCTTTCTCTCTCTCTCTCCCCTCTCTCTCATAAATAAAATTTTTTTAATGTTGGGTGTGGTAGTGCACACCTGTAATCAGAGGGAAGGATCCCTGGGACTTGCTGGCTGGCTACTCTAGTCTACCTGGTGAGCTCCAGGCCAGTGAGAGACCCTGTCTCAAAAAGATGAACAGTGTACCTGAGGAACACCTAAGGTCTTCTTCTGGCCTCCAATACATGTGCACACATGTGCATGGACACCTGTTCATACTCATGTACCTGCACACACAGGAATGCACACACACACAGGAGAAAGGACTGCTTTCCTAAATTGCTAGTGACAGCAGGGACACCCACTTCTCAGACAGCCCTGCTGTGATGCTGTGACTGACAAGGATTTGGGCACAAATGGAATGAGCCGCATATGGGGAATTGTGCATGCAAGCCTGCATACACAAGTGTAC
>PVHP010032528.1:0-20272 GCA_004024765.1 Zapus hudsonius | reverse complement strand
AAAAAAAATTATTTGCAAGTAGAGGGGGTTTGGCTGGAGGAGAGAAGAAAGAGAGAGAGAATGGGAACACAAAGGCCTCCAGCCACTGTAAATGACTTCCAGATACATGTACCACTTTGTGCATCTGGCATTATGTGGGTCCTGAGTTCTGGGGAATTGAATTCAGGGTGTTGGGCAAGGGCCTTAACTGCCGAGCCACGTCTCCAGCCCTCCTTTTCCTTCTTTTAAAGAAGGGCTAGCTGGGGCTGGGGCTGGAGACATGGTTACATGGATGAGAGCCCTTGCAGTCATTTTGGTGCCATTTGTTGAAAGACTGTTCTTTCCCCGGAGTCTTGGTATCCTTGAGTACCCAGTCACCTGGAGTTGCAGTCCCATTCTGATGGTCTGTTGGGGCTATTGTTATGGCAACACTATACTCTTTTGAACATTATAGGTTTGTAGTAAATTTTAAAATTGAGAAATGTGAGCCTTTTCATTTTATTTTTTTCTTTTCAGGATTGTTTTGATTATCTTGAGACCCTTAAATTTCTGTGTGAATTTTAGGGCTGGCTTTTCTGTATCTACAAAAAAACCTTTGTGGTTTTGCTAAGGGTTGTATTGATGCTGTACATGACTTTGGAGAATATTGCCATGTTGACAATATTAGCTTCATTCCACAAAACATGGAATGCCTTTTTCATGTAGGACTTCAATAATTTCTTTGGGCAGCATTTCATAGTTTTATAGATATCAAGGTAATGACTTCAAATGGATGATGAAATGTCTCCTGATTGTTTTTAGAAAAGTTTGAAGATTGTTAATTCTTTAAATATTTGGTAGAACTCACTTTTTTCATATATATATATATATATGTATATATATACATCTTTGTTATCCTTAATTAGATACATTGTATGAGCAAATATTATGATGGTACCTCCATTTCCTCCTCCCTGTCCCCAACCCACTAGGTAGGGAGTCATGAATAGCTCAGGAGGTAGCCAGGATCCCCCCATTTGTGTGTTGTTGCTGAGGGGGGCAATGTCTCTGGATATTCTCTTACAGTCTTTCTGCCCCCTCTTCTGCTCAGTTCCCTGAGACATGGTGGGTGAAAACTCACCTTTTATGTCCTGTGGTCTTGAGCTTTTCTTCCTGAGAGGTTTTTGATTACTGTTTCAGTCTCCTTACATCTTACTCAGATGTTCTGTTTCTTTTTCAGTCAGTTCAGGTAATTTGTGTGCTTCTAGGGTTTTATCCATTTCATGTAGATAATCTTGTTATTTGGCATATAGTTATTCATAGCATTCTTGTAAATCCCTTTTATTTTCACATCGATAGTCATTTTTCTGTTTGCCTGTCAGATTTTAGTCATTTTCAATTTTTTCTTTTTTTCAGTTATTCCCCTAAAGGGTTGTCAATTTTGTATATTTTTTTTTTGTGAGGGGGAAGCCAACTTTTGGTTTGTTGATTTGGTTATTTTTATGTTCTGTATTTCATTTATCTCTGTTCTATTATTTACTTTTTCTGCCTGGCAACTTTGGTTTTAATGCGTTTTTCTATTTTTCTAGTTTCTCCCAAATTTAGATTTGAGATCTTATATTTCTTAATGCATGCTTTTATAAGTATCAATGTTCCTTTTAGCATTGCTTTCACTGTACTATCTGTTTAGAGATGTCTTTCTTTTTTCTGAGGTAGGTTCTCACTCTGGACCAGGCTGGCCTGGAACACACTTTGTAGTCCTAGGCTAGCCTTGAACTCACAGTGATCCTCCTACATCTGCTTCCTGAGTGCTGGAATTAAAGGTGTACACCACCACGTCTGGCACTGGAGATGCATTTTTTTTTTAACATTTCTTGTGATTTTTTTTTCTGTGACTCAGTGATTGTTTTGGTTTGTGCTTAATTTCCACAAACTTGTGAGATTTCCAGCCTTCCTTCTGTTACTGATTTCCATTTTGATTAGAGAAGGTAGTTTTAATGATTTTAGTTGAAGACTTGTTTTGTGGCCTAACATATGGTCTGTCTTGGAGAATGTCCATGATGAATGTAAATTCTGCTCATTTTGAGTGATTTTTTTTGCTGAAACACAGAGATGCTGTAAGTCTACTTGTCACATTCCAAGCAAAAAAGTAAGGTTTTTCTCAATGTTTTCTTAAATCCTTAATCTTCCATTCTAAAAGTTGTGTCAGTTTGGAACACAGTCAACTGCTCATTAAGAGTAGGGCATTTGATTACGTAAGGCCTCATCAGTAACTAAGAATTGCTTTTATGAGATGACAAACATAAGCTGGGTGTGGTGACATACGTCTGTAATCCCAGCATTTGGGAAGCTGAGGCAGGAGGATTATGAGTTTGAAGCTAGCCTGTGCTATTGCAAGGCCTTGGAAAGGGAGAAGGAATTTATTTCCTACAAAATTATTTTGTCCTGACTTTATAACAAATTAATGGTTTGTGGGCTTATTTTATTAACAGTACTCATGAGTTTGAGTGACATTTAGCACATTGGTTACAAAAAGCAGGGAATTGTGTCTTAAGAACATGTATCTGTACTTGCTGTTTTTCTTGTCAGGATGGTCTCTGTCACTTAAGAAAGTGTAAGCATATAATTCTGTATATTAAATTTATGGATATATATCCAGATTCATAATAAAAAATACAAAACAATTTAAAAAACCTACCTATTTTTGTTGCATCTACTCTGGCTCTAGTAGTAAGTAAATTATTCAGTGTTTATAGGATAGATGTACAGCTGGTCTGCAGCTCTGCTCCTCTCTAGGGGCCCTTGGCCAAGGCAGCAGCTAGTTTGAACAAAAGACTGTTTCCCCTCAAGTTTGCAGCCTTGCCGCAGCTGTGGAAACTAATTAACCATTTCTCTTCTCTCTTAATGAGAGAGCAGAAACGTTTCAGATATTTGGTTCCTCAGGCCTGCTTGCAGAAGGTTTGGGGCTCCTTTAGATGGGGTCTTGTTATGTAGCTCAGACTGGCCTTAAATTCATGATCCTCCAGCCTTAACTCCTAGGTGCTGGGGTTATAGGTTATGTGTATTAAAAATAGGACATTGCAGCACCTGAGCTCATTGGTTGTTTTTGACATCCTGGCAGGTCCTACTTGTGACAATGTTGAGGAAGATATCAGTGCTTCTGCCCGAGGAGCCTCTGCTACAGTGTTGGAAGAAACCCGGAAGGAAACCACTCCTGTGCAGCTCCCTGTTTCAGGGCCAGAACTGGCTGCCATGATGAAGATCGGAACCAGGGTCATGAGAGGTGTGGATTGGAAATGGGGTGATCAGGTACTCAGGCATTTTTTTCTTTGTACGTGGATATGGCGTGGTGTGTTTGATGTGTGTGTGTGTGTGTGTGTGTGTAAGTCAGAGGACAAGTTTGGGTGTTGGACCTTGCCTTCTACCTTGTTGGAGGCAGACTCTCTTATTGGCCACTGCACATGCCAGGCTCTGGAGAGACTCCTGTGCTCACCTCCCATCTCACCATAGAAGTGCTGGGATCACAGATGAACACCGCCACATCTGGCTTTATGTGGGTTTTGGGGATCTGAACTCAGGTCCTCACACTTGTAGAGCCAGCTCTTTACTCACCATCTTCCAGCCCCAGGCATTTGATTTAATACATTAGCCACACCCAGTCACCTTTTGCTCATTTGACTTGATATGAACTAGTGGGAATTGGCTAGTTAACTAGGGCTGGTGGGAGACGTAGATGACTTAGTTGCTGATTGCTGGGCAATAAAATAGAGGCAAAACAGACAGAGAGTTTATAGATATTGCAGGGACACCCTGAACAGAGTGAAGTCTAGGAGTGGCAACTATATTCAGAAAAATTCTCTGGCATGTGGTTTGATTTGATGTGCATTACTGCAAAATGTTAATATAGAGAGCTGTGAAGCAGGAAGCCTCAATGCTGCCTCTGAGAGGTGATGGCCTGGCTTGAGTGAAGGACCCCTCATCCAAAAGTTTTCTTTGCACTGCTTGGTGATCACCTCTCCATTTCCCTTCACAGCACATTGTTTCCAAACTGCCCTCAGGTAACCCCAGGCAGAGGCCATTCACCATAGGTCTTAGGTTCATTAGAACAGTGTTTCCCCCTAGGGTTTTATCTGGTCTTCTCAGCCTCAGGCTTAAGCCTATGTTTTGTCACAATCATGCTAGCAATGAAAGTGTCTGGGGATTGGGAAGAGAATTTTATAAATAGCTGTCTCCTTAGATATAGATGACAGAGTATTGATGTGGGACCTGGGTTTCCACTCTTATGAAGTCTCTTCAGTGCTCGAGGTCATTGAAAAGCCTACCAGCAGACTAGAAGGCCTGGTTCAGCATTTGTTTAGAAAGGGTTAGCTTCCACCCCCTTATTTCTTTGATACAGAAGCATAACATGTAATTTAAAATGGCATGATTTGTACAGTTTTCAGGTAATGTTGGGACTAATCTGTAACCCTAGTGTCTAGGTCCAATGACTTTCCCCCCTTTGCAGGGAGGGTGGCCACTGGAGACATGTATATGCAGGTCTCTGGAACCATGGAGGCCCAGAGCAGGGCATGCACTCCCTTAACTGGTCTTTATTTTGGCTTTTGCAGGATGGGCCTCCCCCAGGCCTAGGCCGTGTGATTGGTGAGCTGGGAGAGGATGGGTGGATCAGGGTCCAGTGGGACACAGGCAGCACTAACTCGTACAGGATGGGCAAAGAAGGAAAGTACGACCTCAAGTTGGTGGAGCTGCCAGTGTCGGCACAGCCCTCTGCAGAGGACTCGGACACAGAGGACGATTCTGGTGGGTGACACATGATGGCCTTCAGTCCAAGGCAACCTGGTGAATTGTTCAGGTGTTGGCTGGCTGTCGTTTTCCTCTGGGAACTTAAAGCAGTGGTCAGGACTCATCTGAAGGCATTGCTCCAAGGGTGTTCTGATACACGTATACAAAAGAGGCTCAAACTGTCTGCATATTTATCATTCCATCCTTCCTGCTAGTCCTTTGAGAGTGGGATCAGAGGGGAGGCAAGGTGCAGCCTTACTTCTGAATGGTTGGGGTAGTTGGTGTCAAGACTGGGCCTGAACAGGTGTCGCAGTGGATTCAGTGCTGCCCCCTTCTGCTCAGAGTCCTTTGCTTCTCTCCCAGCTTCATGTTCTGTAGTGCATGTGCCCCATGCTTACTTCTTGTACCACTCCTCCTACTCCTTGACTCAGAGTTTCCCATAGGGCTGAGTTTCTAGGAATTTGGAGGTGGATCCAGAAAGTATGATAATATCCAAGGCTGTATGAGGACATTTCTTAGGTGTATACAAAAGACTTTCAGATGAATGAATGAAGCATCACATGGCTGACCTTGTTGAGACCATTGGAGAAACCAGAGCTCCTCCTAGACCTCTGCCTGCTGTCTGTGCAGTACCATCAGGTGTCAGAAATGGCATCTCAGCCATCAGATGGGATCTGGGACTAGAGATGTAGCTCAGTGGTAGAGTACTTGCCTGGAATATGTGAAACCCTGGTTAAATCCCAGGCACTACAAAAACCATAAAATAAAATAAAATTAGAATTGAAAAAAAATGCTGTGCATGGTAATACAACCCTTTAATCCCAGCATTCCAGAGGCTGAGGTAGGAGGATTACTGTGATTTTGAGGCCAATTTGGGACTACAGGGTGAGTTGCAGGGCAGCCTGGGCTAGAGCCCTACTTGAAAAGACAAACAAAAAATGGTCTGCAAAGTGTGCTTAGGAGAGAACAGGTTGCAGTAAGGATGGAAGAGGCTGTCCCACAGAGCCCAAGGTGTGGAGCATGTGGGCTCAGGAAGGATGCATATGGATAGTGGAGAGTGGGTGCTGGCTGTCCTCTCAGTGCTTCAGAGCTGTAGGGTGGGCCCCACACCAGGTGCAGTCCCTCCTGTGTCCACTGGGAGGAGATGGGGGCATTTCTCATTGAGTCGAAACCAGGGCAGAGGTGGCTATGTGACAGAATGGTGTCCTCTGTCCCACATCTCGTCTGGCTGTGTTGCTGCCCTACAGATGTAGGTGCCTTACTTTCATTCAGGTTGTAGCTAGCTTGACATTTGATCAGTTGTCTTGGAGTCATTTCTGAGTTAGGTAATGAAGTTATTTAAACAAATAATTATTTAATGTACCCTTCGATAGTTCAGCTGTTAGAGTGGAGGACTGTAGACTTATTTAAAGTCTCATTTTTTTTTGAGGAAGATGGAAACAGAAATGATCTGGGGCAGCCAGGTGCATTGTCACACACTCATAGTACTACCTCTCAAGCCCAGATCTTGAATTTAGGTCAGTCTGGGCAACATAATTAGATCTTGTTCCTTTAAAATAAATAAATGAAACAATATATAAAAATAAGTAGATTAAAAATGGAGTAAATTTTCAGTGCATTCTGTTTCATCTTTTCTTGTGAAGATCTGCTTCCCTTTCCAAAGTGAAAAAGATGCACATGAATTCTCTGAACCTTCCTCTATATTTGCTTTGAACCTAAAAGTGCTCTAAAAATATTAGTCTTGGGACTGTGGAAATAGCTCCGTCAGTAAAGTACTTGCCTCTCAAGCATAAGGACCTGAGCTTGATCTCCAGTACCATGTAAAATACGGGGTGTGGTGGCAAGCACCTATAATCCTAGGTGGGGAGGTGTAGACAGGAGGATCGTTGGGGCTCACTGGCTAGATAGTCTAGCCTAATTGGTAAGCTCCAGGCCAATGAGAGACCCTGACTCAAAGGAAGATGTTGTTCCTTAGGATGACACCTGAGGTTGTCTTCTACTGGCTCCACATACATCAAACCCACATGCATGCACACCTGTATACACATGGACACACATGCACATATGCATCAAAATAAAATTGAATCTTTAAAAATAAGTTAAGAATGTGATAATCTCTTAAACTGCAGTCAGGGAGATCTGTTCATTATATTTAGGACTTTAGTTTCTTATTCTGATCATCTTTTTCAGAAACTGAACAAATTGAAAAGAACATTCACCCCACAACGATGATGCTGACCAGCATTATTAACTTACTGCAAACTCTGTGTCTCTCGGTTGGAGTTCATGCTGATATCATGCAGAGTGAGGCCACCAAGACTCTGTGTGGACTGCTGCGAATGTTAGTGGAGAGCGGAACGACAGATAAGACATGTATGAAGTGAATAATTGTGGGCCTAGAGACTCATCATGGGTGTGTGTATGTAAATGTCATATTTGTATGTTGGTGGGCAAATCTGGAGGTGAGGGTGTGAGTGGCCATGTGAGTGTGTAATGTTTGTGCATTATATTCCTGTTGCTTCTGTAACAACGCACTAAAACAGAGGTGTAAACTAGAACAGTTAGTGCTGTGAGGCCTCTCCTCTAGTATTTGGTGATTGGCTGGCTAGTTTTGGCATTGCTTGCCTTATAGGTACATCAACCCTAGTCTGCATTCTTGTTCACATGCTATGCTCCCTGAATGTGTATCTGTTTCACAGTTATTTTTAGAGAGTGTGTAAGAGAGAAATAGAAGAGAGATAGAGAATGGGTGCACCAGGGCCTCCAGCCACTGCAAAAGAACTCCAGATGCATGTGCCACTTTGTGCATCTGGTTTTTACATGGGCATTTAGGAATCAAACTTGGGTCTTTTGGCTTTGTAGGCAACTGCCTTAACCGCTGTGCCATCTCTTCAGCCCCACATTTACTTTTTATAAAAATTCCAGTTAACCTCATCCAAGCTGGTTACACTGGCAACAACAACAGCTCCATACAAGGAAACTAGGGGTTAGTGCTTCAAATAGAATGAGGAGCATTGGTTCTCAGTGCTGGAGACCGGAAATCTCAAGTCAGTTGGTCAGCAGAGCCATGTTCCTTCTGCAAGCTCTGGAGGAGGGTCCTTCCTTTTCATGTCCAACTTCTGGTGGCTCCAGGCTTCTCTGTCTTCATAGAGTCTCTTCCAGTGTGTGTTTTTATATCCTGTGCTCTCTTATTAGAACTGTTTCTAAAATTTGGATATGGGATTCAGCAAATCTAGCATAATGTTATCTTAATGTTCCAGAGACTTCGTTTCCAAATAAGATCATATGCTGGTTTTCTGAATGCCAGTGTTTGGGATGGAGGGACACAATGCAATCCATTAAATGGTTGGCTGTGTGTAAATATAACTATGGGGATATGGTTTGAGGAAATAGATATGTGGCTGAGGGTTTGTGAATGTGACAGTGCTTGTGAGAATATATAACTACCAGTATGTGTGTGCAGACATGTGTTTCAAGTACATATGCAATTGTGTAAGAGCATATGTGTTAGTGCTGTGCGTGATGGTTACCTATATATCAATGTGTGCTGTTTTGAGATAATGTATCCATGATTGTGGGAGAGTGAGGAAAAGTGTGTGTGGGGAGGATGAAGGTATGTTTTGGATTGTTTGAGTGTGGTTGTATGGGTATATGTGTGAGTGCGTGTATATGTGAATGAACCATATGGATATGGGCAAGTAACTGTGTTGAGTAATGAGTATATCAGTCGTGTGTGGTTGTGAGTGTGTGAGAATAGTTGGAGCATATATGAGGTTTGCTCGTGTGTGGAGAAATGATTGAGGGTATATGTGAGTATTACTGAGTGGGAGCCTGAGTATCAACATTGAGCATGTGTGGGGTCCAGTACCAGTTAGTGTGAGTTCATGTGATTGTGCACGAGAGAGTAAAGGTCTGAACTTTCTTTTGTATGTGTATGTGTGTGTGCGATGTTGTGTGTGGGTGTACCTGTATGTGCATGTGTAGGTGGAGGCCAGAAATCAGTGTCTGGTGCCTTCCTCCATTACTCTGTCCTTTAAAAAAATTATTTATTTCTAAAATTATTTACTTATTTTTAAACAATAATAAGCGATAGAAGGGAGACAATAATAAGCGATAGAAGGGAGACAGAGAGAATGAGCACACCAGGGCCTCCAGCTGCTTCAAACAAACTCCAAACACATCCACCACTTTGTATGTGGCTTTACATGGGTACTAGGGAATCAAACTTGGGTCTTTAGGCAAGCGACTTAACTGCTAAGTCATCTCTCTAGCCCTGTACTTTATTTTTGAGATAGAGTCTCTCACTATGCCCAGAGACCACTGAATTGGCTAGAACAAGGTGGCCAGTAGTCCCTAGAGCGCCTCCTGCCTCTGCCTCTGCCTCTGCCTCTGCCACTGCCACTACTGTGCTGGGATTTTAGGTGCATGCCACCATGCCCAACTTTTCTTGGGAGCTGGGCATGCAAACTCAGGTTGTCATGCTTGCAATAGCAAGCACTTTACCCACAGAGACCTAAAGATCAGAACTTTGATTGTGTTGCTGAGTGGCTGGAGGCTTGGCGCATAATATAAATAATAAGAGAGTGAGTAGTATATGTGGGTATAAGTGAATGTGCATGGGTGTGAATGAGTATAAGTGTCTGAATAATTGTGTAAGCACATGTGTGTTAATTTGTGTGTGCATGGGAGTGGGGTCAGTGTGAGTACATTAAGAGTACGAATTCACCTTTCAGGTTCTGTGTACATATGTGTGACTGACTGGCTTTGTGTGTGATTGTGGTAGTAATTGCAGTAATGGTGTGTGAATGTAGGTGACAGTGTATGGTGTAGGCGAGTGACTATGGGAAACAGTGTAAGTGTATATCTGAGTAATTGTGAGCTAGGGTCAGTGAGTATAGGAGAATGCATGTGAGAGTGAGCATTGATATGTGTGTCTGTCTTATGTTTGAGGGTGGTGATGTCCCTGTGAGCAGGATGGGACAGCAGCGGGGAAGGTGAGCTGCTGTTGCTGCTGGAGGGAAGTCTGGGGAGGTCTCAGCAGGCCCCCACTCCAGGCTGCGTATCTCAGTTGGGGAGAGAGTAGAAATGAGAAATGAGCAGAGTGGACACTCAGAAGGTAGGAGGAGCAAAGGTGATCCCAATTGTACCAGAACCAACTTGTGTAAGCCTATCAAAAACCTCATTCTCAAGGGCAATGGTGGCATGTGCCTATAATCCCTGCATTAGAGAGGTGGAGACAGGAGGATCACAACTTCAGGTTATATAGCAAGAGTCTCTAAAGAAAAAGTTAAGAAAACCTCAATCTCATTCTATTCCTGCAGATTTCTTAAACTCAGATTGGGAATTTAGTATGCAGACTAAAGGAGATCATGGGGACACTTGAGATACAATGAGGCTTTAACAGTACAGTAGATGCATGTCTCTAACCACTGCTATTAGATTTGTTAGGTCACCTTCCCATTGCCTAGAAACAGTAAGAAGATAGAATTCATCCATTACTTTGAGTTCCTATGGGTACTGTAGAGGGTTAAAACGTGCTGTGAAGTGTTTGTAGAGCTAACTTACAAGCTTTTCCATTCCTCTCATGCTGACCAAGTCCCATTGTAAAGTAGGTTATTGCCAAAAATGAAATAGTAGGCCATTGACACCAAGGGCTGTACAAATGCTTCAATTTGGTCCATCGGTGTTGTCTCTCCCTGCAGCTCCTCCAGACAGGCTGGTGTGCCGGGAGCAGCACCGGAGCTGGTGCACACTGGGCTTTGTTCGCAGCATTGCCCTCACCCCTCAGGCCTGTGGCGCTCTCAGCTCCTCGCGGTGGATTGCACTGCTCATGAAGGTGGTAGAAGGGCATGCACCCTACACTGCAGCCTCCCTGCAGAGGCAGGTAATGTGCTACTGGCAAAACCTAGCCCACCATGCAACACATGCTAAAGCTCCGAGGCTTCAGCAGGAGTGTAGAAAACAGCACAAGTTAACACAAAGTATATTTTCTGGAGATGAGTGGCTGAGGTTCTCCGTTATTTGCAATTATCTAAGTTGCTAAGTCAGTTGAATTGTCTTTCTGTAAGTGATTAAGTTCTACACCTGTCTCATGTGCCTTGTTGGAACTGTAGTGTGATTGTCAGGAATGAAGTTAAAAAGAATAATTGTTCATTTAAATCATGCATTTATTTTTAATTTCTTACAATCATTTCCAGTAACTAACTTGATTAATTTATCACAGTTTCACATGATGAATTTTAGTGTAGGACAAAGGTAAAAAAAAGGTAAAAATTTTATCAGATCATGGCTTTCTTTAAACTTATCCTTTGAAATTGCCTGGTAGATCTTAGCTGTGCACTTACTGCAAGCGGTTCTTCCATCGTGGGACAAGACAGAAAGGGCGAGGGACATGAAGTGTCTCGTGGAAAAGCTCTTTGGCTTCTTGGGCAGTTTGCTCACTACTTGCCCTTCTGATGTCCCATTGCTCAGAGGTGAGTGGCAGTCCCTTTACTTGTGACCTTGCTGACCGAGCAGTCCACAGTGCAGCATGTCCATCCCTCTTCCTTTCAGAATGCACCCTGAGGAGACGGAGGGCCCGCCCACAGGCCTCCTTGACCGCCACCCACAGCAGCACACTGGCCGAAGAAGTTGTGGGGCTGCTCCGTACGCTGCACTCCCTTCCCCAGTGGAACGGGCTCATCAACAAATACATCAACTCCCAGCTCTGCTCTGTCACCCACAGCTGCACTGGAAAGCCATCAGAAAGGGTGAGTTACATGTCTTCATAAGAGCTTGGTGAATGTTAGCTTTTAACTTGCCTTCTAAAGCACAGTATTTTTGTTTCAGTATTTTGTAGGAGTATTTTAATGGAAATACTTATTGGACAAATCAAAAGTTAATTCAGAAAGCAGCATAGTGATGCACACTTACCATCCTAGCTGCTTGGCAGGCTGAGGTGGAAGAGTATTGCTTGAGTCTTGGACTTTTGGCTAGCCTGGCAACATAATGAGACCCTGTTTCCTAAAAAAGTTTATAATAAAAATTCAGTTTAACTATAAATTTGTAAGAATGGGTAGTTCTGTGGCTTTCCTCTTCACACTTGCTGTCTGCCATCTGCACTAGGCCATGTTAGAGGACTTCTTCCCTGATTCTGAGAACCCTGACGTGGGGGGCCTCATGGCAGTCTTGGCTGTGATCGGAGGGATTGATGGCCGCCTGCGCCTGGGGGGCCAGGTCATGCATGATGAGTTTGGAGAGGGCACCGTGACTCGCATCACCCCGAAGGGCAGAATCACCGTGCAGTTCTCTGATATGCGGATGTGCCGGGTTTGCCCACTGAACCAGCTCAAACCAGTACGTTACCCTGTGTCTGTGCTCAGTTACTGAATGTTAAGGTTTGCTGCTAGAACTGCCTAGTAATATTAGAACTTGAAAGAACGCTTGCTTCATATTGCCTCCTAGGTAGTGCCTGTGTTTACATGCTGGTGGTAAGCAGGGCTTGTCTCCTAGGGTATATAGAGCACTCACAAACATGAAAGGGCACTAACAACCTATAAGGTTTTAATTATTTTAAAATATAAACTTTTAAGGCTTATGTTATTAAATAACCTGACTTCTAAGGAAATTTAATAGAAAATACTTGCAATTCATGTTGAGTGACATGACTTAGGTAGCAGTGACTATCGTAGACCTGTGAGTTAGGAATGACAGGAAAGAATGAGAGTGACATATTATTTTGATGTCTCACAGGTGAATTTGACTATATCTTTCTATAAAATACTGTTTTCATTATTTTAGGAATATATACATATTGTAGAAAATTTGAAATATATAGAAAATACCTTAGATGTTGAAAGTCATTCTCATGGAATTATTGATAAATAGGTAAAGGAAAAATTAGTATGGATTATATTCATTATAAATATACACTAGCTTTCATGTCATCTTTCAAAATTATTCTCAGGTTTGAAATGACTTAGGGATATGTGTGTTTAAAAGTTAGTTAGGGCCGATGCTGTCAAAACTTTGAGATGGTTTCAATTGTTAATTTCATTGACTGCCCTTTGAAGATTTCTGTGCTCTCTCTTCAGCTCCCTGCTGTGGCCTTCAGTGTAACCAACCTGCCTTTCACGGAACCCATGCTCTCTGTCTGGGCTGAGTTGGTGAACCTTGCTGGAAGCAAATTAGAAAAACAAAGAATAAAGAAATCGCCTAAACAGGCCTTTGCAGGTCAGTACATAGTGCTTCTTGCTGAAGCCGCCACATTGTCTGCTCTTGAGTCAGAGTGAGTTCATATGATGGCTGAAGTCTTGGCGTTCTCATGGACTTATAATTAGTTATGTATAGATATATAACCTTTCACGTGCTGTTGAATCTTTCTGAGCTACCCTTGACTTCGTGTTTGGAACCACACCTGAATAGACTTTTCACTTCTAACTGTTAGCATTGATTCTGAGCAGACTCAGAAGAGTGCATTCTTTCCTTCAGCCTGTGACCTATGGCCCATTTTCCCTTTTGGACTTTGTTCATGGCATCTTCAGTGCCAGCTCCAAGGTGCTTTATGATTGGATTCATCTTGACTTTTCTCTGTGCATGATGGGCTAAGATTGTGATTTTTCTTTCCCTTCCTTGGATATTGTTTCCCTTCTTATTCTTTTTTTTCCCATTTAAAATAGAAACATCACCTTTATTGATATTTGGGATTATGACAGACAGTTCCACAAAACAGAAAAAGACAAGACAGTGGAGTCTAAAATTGCAGCACACAGGCTAATATTCTTCATCCTCATCTTCTCCTTCAGCACAGCTTCTTCATAATATTTGTCTAGGGTAGCCTTGTCTCCTGGGTCTTAGAAAACTCTCCTTCCTACATGCTCTCACCCACATACAAGGGCAGCATTGACATCTTTGAGGACAGGTGGCAGTCCATGTATTTTACAGTGAGGGTCATCATCTGGTTGGCTGGCTCAAAGCTGGCTTTGGTGATAATCTGCTACAAAAACTACTCATAGTAGGCTTTCTCAGCAGAGATAACAGAGGTATATGTAGGCAAAGGGACATCAATGTAGGGATAGGGCACTAGAATATTCTGTCAGATCAACATTCAGGGCTCCATCAAACCTGATGGAAGATAATGGAAGACACAATCAGGCTAATAATATTAGGTAGTTAATTGGTTAGGGACGCTTGGATGTTACATATTGAGGTTTCTGTGATATCACAGATGGCCTCATTGTTTGTCATTAAGGCACAATCAGTGCTCCAGATGGGGTGAATCGTGAGTATGTAATGCTAGGACTCTAACAGTGTTGGAGAGCTTTCAAAGAGAAAGACCCAGGAGTCAGAGAGTTCAACAATCCTTCATTACTGACAGTATTTGTGTATGATCAGTCCTTTCCCAAAGGGCAGAGTGTGGCTCCTTGTAGAGGTGGTTTAGCTGGTAAAGAGAAGAGATGAGCAGAGCCTGAGATTCTTACTGGGTGCTTTTGTTCTTCAGGACAAGTCGACTTGGACCTGCTGCGGAGCCAGCAGTTAAAGCTGTACATACTGAAAGCAGGAAGGGCACTGCTTTCCCACCAAGATAAACTGAGACAGATCTTGTCTCAGCCAGCTGTTCAGGAGACTGGAACTGTTCATACAGGTATCTGTAAAAGAAAAAAAAAAGTCTGAAGTAGACTTGTAAGAAAGCCAGATACTCTAGTAGAAAGACAAAGACTGTGAATCAGTATTTCACAAAGGGGAATACAGATGTATTATCAACAGACAAGAGATATGTAGGCTTCCTGGTAGCCCCAATTGTGGACAGTAATAGCTGAGCTGAGTCAGGTCCCATCTGTGGGCGAGTGCTGCTCCTAGGTAGAGCTGTCTCTTGCAAGGATTGAAAAATAGCTGCAGCAGTGCCTCTTTTTGTAAACAAGTGTTTGTTGGTTTGTTTGGAAATCCTGTCTTGTTATATGGCTCAGGTTGAACTCCAAATCTTTCAGCTTCTACCTCATGAGTACTATGTGAATAAAATTTTACAAGAACACAGGCCCAGACACTTGCTCTATAATGACAGAGCTGAGTAGTTGTGATGGTATACCATATGGCTCATAAGCCTGAACTATTTACTTTCTGGTCCTTTAAGAGAAAGATTTGTAGCCCTTGGTTAAAGTAGTCCCCGGACAAGTTCAGTAAGTGCAAAAAAGTACTGTGAATTGTGTGTAGTCAACTCTGGGGCAGTAATAGCCCTGCAATTATGACCAAGAAAGTCATAAAGAACTCATATAAGGTCACTCAAAAGACACAAAAGGTCACATTCAAAAGAACATTGTTCTTACTATGTGACACATTTGGATTGATGTCACTTAGTGATCTGAATAAGGTTTGACAAAAGTCAGGGCTAGCCAGTTAAAGACATTTGCTTGCAAAGCCTGATGGCCTCGGTTTAATTCCCTAAAACCCATGTAAAACCAGATGCACAGAGTGATGCATGCATCTGGAGTTCGTTTGCAGCCATAGAAGACCTTTGCATGCCCATTCTCTTCTCTCTCTTTCTCTCTCCATTCCTCTCTTTCTCCTCTCAAATAAATAAATACTTATTAAAAATGAAAAAGAAAAAAAGGCTAGAAATACCATGGCCTAGCAGGGGCTAATAAAGCAGTGATTGAACAAGAAAGGGACCAGGGGCTAAGAAATAGCTAGGAACTAGCTTTTGGCTTTTGGCTGTAAGACACAGATGAACACATGATGGGCAAGGACCAAAAAAGTAGGGAGATGAAAGTTCTGAGCTTTGGAGATCTTGATTATCTGTCATACAACAAGGAAAAAATCAATTCCTGTTTAACATACAAAATACATTGTCTTTAATAACAAAGAGATGTTTGCTGTTGAAAATTGAAATTAAACATGTGATGTCTAAATTCAGACGATGGAGCAGCTGCATCTCCTGACCTTGCGGACATGTCACCTGAAGGGCCACAGCCCCCAATGATCCTTCTGCAGCAGTTACTGGCCTCAGCCACCCAGCCATCTCCTGTGAAGGCCATATTTGATAAACAGGAACTTGAGGTACAGTTGTATAACCTTGGCAGTTTTAATCTAGATGCACCAAATTGTGAATGATTTTTTCCATTTATGTTGTAAAGGATATATTCTGAATTTTAAATAATACCCAGTTCATTCATATAACCAGGGTTGTTTTAACTATGCTTATGCTGTTATCATTTACACTAGCTTAAGAATGAAAGGGTTTAACTTTAATCTTCTTTTAGATTTGTGTAATGTATTTGAAAAATAGTTGTAGAAAGTGTTCATTGCTCATATATTCATGGAGGGATCTTCCTAGAAAATATGGAAAGAGACTCACTAGACAGAGGAATGTCATACTTGCTCATTTTTCCATTCTTTCCAAGGACTATCTTGGGTACGCTCTGTCACTGGCTCTCAGCCCTCACTGTGGAGCATATATCAGTAGCTATGAGGTGACACACTCAGGGCTGCAAGATATTTTGTGTGATGAGACTAGGTCCAAGATGAGAACTTTCATGGCTGGTGACATAGAAGATCAGAGAGTTCTTAAAGTTCTTCTTGTCTTATAATACATACATAATCCTAAATTATTCAAATCAGAATAAAAACCTTTAATGCTTAGTTTGGCAGGCAAAAAAACGGCCCTGCAGGAAGCGAGGATCCAGAGTGAGGTAGCACATCATCGGGAGGACCGCCCCTCAGTTTTAGAAAGAAAAAGGTACAACTGGAGAAAGCAAGAATCTAGGAGTGGGGGCATTGGTGTGGGAGGAGAGGAGCAGTGCCTTCTCTGAACTCCTGCTGCTTTCTAGGTCTGAGGACCTTGAGGTCAAAGTTCAGCTTGAAGTGGCCATAGAGAGACTGTGTTTTCAGTCTCAGGGGGAGAAAAAGAGTGGATACTGAAACATTTTAGGGCACATTGAGCAGCACCCAGCTCATAGCCCACAGTCATTGTTAGGAAAATGCCAAGCATTGGGAAGGGTTGTTGTCTAAAAGAGATTTTTCACTGTTTTATTTGCATTGCTGGAGAGTATCACTCCTGTCTTCATTTTTCTATATGGCCTGTCTTTTCCCTGGCTCGTTTTTTTGGTCATGTGAGTGTGTGTAATGTGGTGTGTGTGTGTGTGTAGTGTATGCATGTGTTGTCCATGCGGCTCCCCATGCACTTGCCTGCCATGGCCAGAGGGAACATTGGGTGCTCTCTGTCATCACTTACTCTTCTCCTGTTCTTTCTTGCACCAGTCTGGCGTTTCCCAGTAAATATGTAGATTGCTGCTGTTGTTGTTTTCATGAGCCCTGTGGTTCTTTGGTCTGCTGCCCACAGGACTCAGGTTACAGACATGTGTGGTCATGCTCAGCTGTTTATGTATTCCTGGGATTCTAACTCAAAGTGGTCTCTCTAAGAGGCCTTCTAAGGCTCTCATACTTCCACAGGAAGTGCTCTTAACCTCTGACCCATCTCTCCAGCCCTCTTTGTACTTGTAATATGGCTTTTCTATTTTCTCAGGGTCTTGCAGTTTGACTAAGATTTTCCTATTTGTGCATGTGATGCACACACACGTCCCTGGATGAGATTTGCTTGTTACTCAAGTATCTAGCATGATTTCTTCCCTCTCTTAACAAATTTAAAAACTTGATGACTATGCTATTCTCTTCTTGTTCTTTTCTTGGAATGAATGTAATTTATTTCTAAAACAAGTGAATATATATATATATATATATATATATATATATATATATATATATATATAATTTTAATTTTAATGTCTGAACATATTAGGTAGTTTGATTATAACCATTTTCCATTATCCTTTTGTCGCAGTCAGCCACACGCCACTGGGATGAATCTCCAAACCAGGCACAGTTTATGGGAGGAAAGGATTTATTTGTAGCTATAAATACAGGGGAAGTTCCAGAATGCAAAAGAGGCTGCTCCCCTTTCACAGGTCCAAGCAGAAAGAAAAACCCATCACCAACATCACACACACAGAACTGCAAACAGGCAGGGAGGCCAAGGTATAGCCTTAGGTTGGGGTCTTGCAACGCTATCCCAGACAGGAAAGGATGTTTACTTCCAGCTTCTTTGAGCTTCTTTACATCCTTCCCTTTGCTGAGAGGCTGTCTTCCTGTAAACATCCTGAGACCCACCCAAGATTACGTAAAAGGTCAAGTTGGCAACAAAACTTAACCATCATACCTTTTAAAAATTTATTTACAAGGCGGGGGGGGGGAGAGAATATGAATGAATAAGGGTACACCAGGGCCTCCAGCACTGCAAATGAATTCCAGATACATGCACCACTTTGTGCATCTGGTTTTATATGGGTACTGGGGAATCAAACCTGGGTCATTAGGCTGTACAGGCAAGTGCCTTAACCACTGAGTCATCTCTCCAGCTCCCATTACTCTTATTTATCTTTCTCCCATTTATTCCACTGAACCCCCTTTTTCCAAGTAGTCTCTTCTGTTTTGATGCCCCCAGCACATTATCATCTATGTCAAAATGTGGATGGGCTCAATCTTGTGCAGGTCTTAGGTCGATAGTGGCCTCCACTGCGAGGTCATGAATGTGCCAGTGTCCCTTCATGTCCAGAGGACAGTGTCCCAAAGTACTCCTCCCTACCCTTCGGCTCTTACATTCTTTCCATTCCCTCTTCCTTGATGATCCCTGAGCTTTGGAGGGCATTATAAATGTCTCATTTAATGCCAAGCCTTCAACAGCCTTTTGAAAATAAGATTTTCTTTTTCATTGATGAATTTTGTGTCTCCTTACTGCCAAAGTGAAGCTTCTTTGGCCAGTGGTGAGAGCAACACGAATATTCTTTCCACAACTTCTTTCCCAATGTTCCATGAGCCCTGGAACATTGATAGAGATGTGTCATCCAGCTCTGAGCACTCAACTGTCACTGCTTTTCATCACCTTGATAAGTAATGGCTCTCAAAAAAAAAAAAAAAAAAAAAGTAATGGCTCTCCCAGTTATCACTGCCATCAGCACAACCAAGCTTCTCTATCCCAACATGAGGACATCACTAATCTATGGGCCTAAGCATAACCATGTAGAAGGCAAATTGATGAATAACATATCCATTTAGCCAAAGAGCAGTGATAGCTTTCCCCTCCTCCAGCCTATGACCATACAAGCTATAGGATTTTAACTGTTTTCAGTGCTAGGTACTAATTTCCTCCATGGAGCAGGTCTCAAATCTAATCAGGAAGCAGTTGGTTATCCCCAAAACTGATCTGCCACTATTGCCTCCGTGGATGTATTCTGCCTGGCTGGTCAGTGTGTCACTTATAGAATCCAATGCTATTAAGGCTGTTGATGTCATTTCTTGCTGAGAAACATACATAACACTTTACAGAGCTGTACCAGCTAGCTAGCAGGGAGGAAGCTTCCAGCTCAGTTCCAGCTTAATTTCTTAGTGTCCTGTTACTGAAGTATGTGGTGTCCTCATCAGTGGCATATTGCCTGTCTTTGAGTTTATATTTTCATTTGGTTCTCATTAGTTTAATGGCTCTCCTGACAGATAGCATATCTTTATCCATTTTATTGATCTTAGCATTTAAAACATTTCTGATAGTTTGTATTATATTTCTTATTTAATTCTAATATCTGGGCTACCTGATGATAGTCTGCTAATCTTGACAGGTTTACTTTGATGATAATATTGGTTGGTCTTCCCATACTTTATCTTTTTTATTGTATTCTGGATGCTTTGGATATTACATTGATTTGTCTCTGGGTTCTTTCAAGTTCTTTTGGAGAATATTGAGGCATTTAACACAGGCATTTCAGTATCTGGGGGACCTTAGACCTAAGTAGGCCTGGTGCTAGGCTTTAAAAAAAATAAAATTTTTAATTTTGTGTGTGTGTGTGGTGGTGGGGAGCTGTGCCCCATGCATGTACATGTGCAACCAGAGGAGAACGTTGGGTATTCTTCTTTATCATTCCCTCTGCCTTATTTCCCCTAGACAGTCTCACGGAACCTGGAGCTCATTTTCAGTTAGACTGGATAACCAAGGAGCCCCTGTGGTCTTTCTGTGTCCATCTCTCTTACCACTGGGGTTACAGGTGTATGCATGCACTCTCAGCCTTTTATGTGGGTGCCTGGGATCAAAGTCAGGTCCTTAAGGCCAACACAACTAATGTTGATGATGTTGTAATTCCATGCTGAGCCATCTCCCCAGTGCAGGTGAGGCTTTTAAGAGATGGTTTATTTTGATTTTACCCTTAGCCCAGATTTCCAGTCCTCAATTCTAAGGGATTTAGAGTCTCTTCTGGGGTTTCAGAAATCTTTGGAAACCTGTTTACACATACTTGATTGATCTTGAATCTCAAATACATTTTTCAGCCCCCAGTAGCTAAGAAAAATCTCTTCAGACTTGTAGCCATCCCTATATAAATGCCTCAGGCTTCAGAATCTTACATGTGCTCTGTTTTCAAATTGGCCTGGGATCTGAAGGTAGCCTCTAAGAAGGTGTGTGTGTGTGTGTGTGTGTGTGTGTGTGTGTGTGTGTGTGTGTGTGTGTGTGTGTGTGTGT
>PVHP010032527.1:0-20221 GCA_004024765.1 Zapus hudsonius | reverse complement strand
CGAAATGATGACAAAACCAATTTAAATTTTGAATTATGTAGGAGAAAAGTATAATAGTAGTAATAATAACTGAAATAAAAATCCTGGGAGGCAAAGTAGAGCAGAAACCATTGAAGGCTGTTTCTTAGAAAGAAAAGATTTCTCAATAGGATATAAACATTCAAAAGCAAAAAGAAGTTAACAGCTGGGCATTGTGTGCACTCCTTTAATCCCAGCACTCAAAAGGCAGAGGATTATTGTGAGGCAGGTGTGAGTGAGAGTTCAAGTGATTTGTCTAGTTATAGTACTTTAAGTCCTATTCTATATGACCTTAATATTGTTTGTTTATTGTACATGTTTGGTTGAAATACAATGAAATAGTAAATAACTCTGTACCTTTTCTCAAAAGTTCAGAAAATAAACAAGAAGAGTGTTCTGTGAGGATTAACTGAATATTATTTATACTACAAATACGGCCTATTGCTCTATCAACATATTTATATACCATACATGGCAGGTTGCAATTGTATTCTTCACAATCAAATTAATAGCCATAAGAAACATATATGCATATGTATACTTGAACAGATAAAACTGATTAAAAATATTCATAAACATGTGCCTGGAATCACTATATTGTATTTGTCTTCAAAATACTCAAAATCAAGTGTGAAGGATATAAACATGTGACAAAACAAAAGAGTTGCAAAAATGAGAACATGAACGAGGAAAATTAGCCTACATTGACCAGAGAGGTCAATGAGAGAGATTTCTTGGACAACTGGTAATAAAGAGTTATGTGAGAGCAGTGTTTGTGGTAAAATTGTATAAGTCATTCTATAATTAAGAATACTGTATTGTACACTTAGAAATTTAATAAGTACCAAAATCCTGAGAACTCCCTAGTATGATTACTGAAGTGAGTTATTAATTTTTAATATGAAACCAACCAATGATTAAGAACTTTGGCATACAGAATTGTGTTGGCTCTGTACATGCTACCCAAAGAATGTAATTATAAAAAGTTAACAGACATATATAGATATTCTTAGATATGTTAAAAATAATAACAGATGAGAGTAATGTATATGCATATACTTGCTTATTTGTATACATGTGTGGAATATGTAGATAGTGGGCAGAAAAAAAGAATCAAAAAGTAAAAATGTGTAATAAACAAAAACTAATAAATTATAATTTACCCCTTTCCATTCAGATTTACTCCTCAGTTTTTTGTTTTTTTTTGAGGTAGACTCTCTCTAGTCCAGGCTGACCTGGAATTCACTCTGTAGTCTCAGGCTGGCCTAGAACTCACGGTGATCCTCCTACCTCTGGCTCCCGAGTGCTGGGATTAAAGGAATGTGCCACCATGCCCAGCTACTCCTCAATTTCTTATATTATAAAATATAAATGTTTATTTTTCTCATTCATTCTAGGCCTTACTGCCTGTTTTTCTGATATGAATTCTTGTCTCACAGTTTGCCTGTGCTTGATTACTTATAGAAATATTCTTTATCCACACAGAATGGTACTTTTCTGAATGCTTTCTAATATTTTGATTAAATTCTTTTTCATTGATAAATGTAAACACAAAAGGTACTCATTAACAGGGTGATGTTTAATATATAGTCATGTATATTCATGAAAAAGATTCTAAGTGTATCTCTCCTTTCAAATATTTATCATTTCTTCAAGGTGAATCCCTTCAAAACCCTTTCTTCCTACTATGTGAAATGTGCAGGCACCATGCGGTGCTTCTCTTTTTCATGTTCTCTTCTCTGCATCACCTTAGACACTTGTGGGTTCTACACAGAACTTCAAGAAGCACAGTTCAGAAATATTTCTTCCTCTTCATCCTCACCCCATGGCAGTAGCTCTTCCTCAAATCCCTTTTCATGTATGACATTCTGTAGCTGAGTTCTTCCATGAAATGTTAGGTTGATCTCCACAGGACAATGGCCTTCAGAGATTACCACTGTCATCTTCTCCAAGAATAAAGTACACTATCATACTGTCACCTAGTTCTTAAAGTGACTTTCTCACTTTATCTCCTGTACATTGTCTGAGTCATGTCTTTTTATCTAATCCAGAGGTGTGAAAATTTATTTTGCAAATGGCAGAATTCCCTTCATTTTAAAGGTTGATGGTATTCCACTGCATGAGCATACAACATAGACATTTAGGTTGTTTCCGTATTTGGGCTATTATGATTTCTGCTACAATGTATATTCAAAGACAGAGGTATTTTTTTTTAGACCTGAATCTCAATTACTTTAGATATATACTTTGAAAGGTGAGCTGGAGATATGGCTCAGAAGTTAAAGGCATTTGTTTGCAAAGCCTGATTGACTGAGGTTGAGTTCTGATTCTCCAGCACCAGCACCTATGTAAATGCAGATGTACAAAGTGCCACTTACCTCTAAAGATCATCTGCAAACGCAACAAGCCCTAGCATGCCCATTTTCATTCTCTCATTCTCTCTCTCACTCTCTTCTTTGTCTCTCCTTTCATATAAGTAAATAAGTAAAATATTTTAAAAGACTATTAAAAGAGACACAGAATGTGAAAGCATATTCCTCAGCATTACACCCTGTCATGGAGATTGTATGGTACATTCATGACCCCACAGTGAACACCAATAAAAACACCAAAGAGGGCCTCATTGGAATCAGGGCAAAGTAGAGGGGACGTAACAGTATATGAACAATATGCAATATGTGCATACAGTAAAATTCATTATTAATAGAAAGAAAGAAAGAAAGAAAGAAAGAAAGAAAGAAAGAAAGAAAGAAAGAAAGAAAGAAAGAAAGGAGAAAGAAAGAAGGAAGGAAGGAAGAAAGGGAAGAAGGAAGGAAACAAAAAAGAAACTAATAAAATAAAAACAAAGAAAGAAACAAAGAAAGTGGGATTCTTGATTCTTGGTGTATTAGTAACTAGGCCTTCTCTTTACCTTTAATAATTAATCCCTAAATTTTTATATTAGAAAATATATCAGAAAAAAAGACCTAAAGTACTTTTGGTCTTTAAGGAGGAAGGATTTATTTGGCTTATGGGTTCAGAGGTTTCAGCCCGTGGCCTGGTGACTCAGTTGATTCAAAGGTTGCATGCTGAAGCAGAACATCTCAGGAGGGTATTCTGTACAGCAGATTTCTCACCTCCAGGTGTACAGGAAGTGGAGTGACAGAGAGGAAGAGCCCAAACACAACATATACCTATTCAAGGCATATCACTTATTTCCTCCAAAAAGATTCTGCTTCCTAATAGCCTGTTCAGCTATCAATTCATCAATGGATTAATGCATGAATGAAGGCAGAATCCTCATGATCCAGTGGGCTTGGCTGGGATAATGTTCCACTTTAATATTTAGGAAAGAATCTTTTTCTTTGCTTTTTTCAGCTTCAAGAAGCCAGTGACTTCCTGAGTCACATTCAATCACATCAGACCACATTCTGCAATCTCATTGGCTGGTGTTCTGCTTCCAATGATATTTTAGTGATCCTTGTTATTATATTGGGACCAAAGAGATAACCCAAGAAATGTCTCCATCTCCATAACCTTAACTTAGTAATGCCCACAAAATTATGGATATGTAAAATAATATAGTCAGAGATTCTAAAGACTGGATGAAAGATATGATGGGAAAAGTCACCTTTCTATCTAGCAAAACTAGCTAAGTTTTGCTTCTTACCCATGAAATTCGTGCATTTTGCCTCATTGTGGATAGTCAGCTAACCAAGGTTCAGAGCAGACAATATACAAGCTTTGTCAGCCACAGCCTAAGCAAAAAGAACTCTCTGAATCAATTCAACAATCTTAAATGATGTGTCATTTTTGGTATAATTCATTGGCCAGAACCAGTCAGTTTGGTATCTAATTTCTAGTTCATATCTCACCGTGTATCCAAACACCAGAATGTGAAATTTAGTGAAAAGTATGTCCATCACATCTTCCCTCATTCCCAAATATTCAGACCATCTTCAATCTTCCATGCAAATTATATTCTCAGCTCTACCATAGAATCTGTGCTTGTCATTAAGACCATTCAGAAATCATCAGCAATTATTCACCACCCAAATAGCATTTACATTTACATGTCACCATAATCATACTAAGAACCACTTAGATAAGGGAATTCTGCACCCTGGGGTTCCCTATGTGAAGTTCTATGTCAATTCTGTAATAGGTTGAAGGTATTACTTGATCTGATTAAAAAGAAAACCTGCAATAAGATGAGCAGTTGTAGTCATCTCATAAAACATGGCTAAAGTGTCCCAACAAAACTGTCCCTACACTGAGTTTACCATGGGCTCTGGTCTTAGGAAACTTTGACACTGAACCTGAAAACAGTTCTATAATAGGTTGGAAGTATTACTTTGCCAAAGAGTTGAATAATGAGCTGAGTCAATAAATAACTGTTGACAACATGACCCAGGTTTATGCTACTTTTTTCACCCTGTGTGTTTTATATGTTAATAAGAGGTCCAATCATTCATTCTAGTCAAAGTTAATTCATAATGAAGATATGGTATCAAAGTTACAGTCTTGTGATGCATAACCACCACTACCCACTGGAAAAGCAAATGAGATGAAAGTAGAAAACCTTGGTTATTGTCCCAGCTCTGAGAGTAAATCAATACCTCTTTACAAATTCGCTTTCCCTGTCAATTTCCCCTTCTTTTATGTACCAAAGCACGAAACCTCATGGCCAGACTGAGCCACAGTTATGATAAGAACTGGTAAATAAAAAAACATGTAAATGATCCTGGCATGGTGGTACACTTGGAGACAGAGGTTAGAGAGTTAATGTGAGTTTGAGGCCAGCCTAGAGCTACAGAGTTCCAGGTAGGCCTGGGCTAGAGTGCAATCATACCTTGAATAGAGCAAAACACACACACACACACACACACACACACACACACACACACACACAAATGGTTGGGTGCAGTGGCTCAAGCTTGTAATTTTGATACTCAGGATGCTGAGGTAGGAGGATCATAATGAATGAGGCCAGCCAAGACTACATAGTGAATTCCAGGTCAGTGTGGACTATAGTGACACTCCATCTCAGAGAATCAGCATTCATTCATATATGCCATATACATATATGGATGCTGATTCATACACCTAATTAACTGACTATCCTTTAACAATTTCTTAACAAACATTGAGAATCTGTGTTCTCAAAACTTTTCAGATTGGGGACTCATGGGAAAACAGTAATATTTACATATTTTACTAAATTTATAGCTCACTGGACATTCTTAAAGTGTTTATAAATTAAATGTATCATATTTTGTTTAAGTGATCATTGCATTTTAAATAATGTACTATCATAGAATTTATTATCAAATTTTTTGTTAATTCATAAAGGTAAATTAAACGCTCCCACACTCCTACTGTCAAACAAGCACTTTACTAACTGTATGTTATGCAAAAGTAGATTCAGATCAATTATTATCACATTAATGTGTTCTAAAGGATTAAAGTTGTATAAAGAAACTGAATTGTAGCATGTCACATTTTAATTAAATATGGAGATTTGACTCAAATTTTCTTCAGTTTTAAACAGTGCAATTTTTTGGAAATGTGTAATATATTATTTTTATCAGTTTATGATAATATATTAAGGAAGGAGTGTTTGTGCCAAAATCTTGTGTGGAAATACCAACCCCTGATGTGATGGTACTAGGATGCAGGGTTTGGAGAAGTAATTATAGTGAAGTCCTCATAAATGATATTGGTGTCTATAAGGAACAACTCAGAAAGTTCCGAAGTGCTCACTCAGCTAAGTGAGGGCACAGCACAATGCTACAGAGGACTCTCATCCGAATTTTACAATCTTGATGCCTTTACCTCTGACTTCCGGCTCCTGTAGGTGTGAGAAATAAAATGCTTTGGTTGGTGATACACCAGTGTATGGTGCTTTGTTATCATTTGGTGGAACTGGCCAAGTAAGATTTATACTATCCAGTAAGAAGGGATCTCAAGAAAGTCGAATGAAGCCAAACCCCAAAACAATTGGCTCTGGCTTGCAACTCCCACTGCCAGAAATCAATTTCTACCCACATGGAACTGTTGATGGGAGAGACCTATGAGGTCCCCAAAACAAGATAGGCTTCTGTCAAAATACTTACTACCCACCTGAGGTAAAAGATAAGACCCTATTGCTGAAGATCTCAGGCTGTTGTCACACAACATGAAGAGACATGGCTGGAACTGGGATGGAAGCCAGTCCCCAGATGGTCAGCCCATATAGTGCTGGAAAGTGCTACATGAGCTGCCAGGGGAAATAGACCAGCAATGTTGGGAGAAAGCAGCGGACATTGCTATACAACAGCGACAGCATGACAAGATGTGCTTACCTGTGCAATAGTGGCATTTCACTTTGGCGGGTAATCAAGGGCTCTCTGATTGGCTAAGAGATCCACTCAGTGGAAAGGAACCCTTAGCTGGACCTGGAATCTAAGCCAAATTCCCATGGAGACAAAGAATCTGGACTCCAAGGGAAAGCTTCCACTAACCATTGGGAATAGAGGGTGCACCCACCATAATCTCACCAAATTAACAGACCTTGTCTCATTTAACCTATGCTGACCTCATCCTCCATTGGAGAATCTGTTTTGATTTTTCAGAAGGCAGCGAGAACCATGGACAACCCAAGTCCACCATCAAGACCAGAAATGATAGCTAACTCCCTGGCAGGAGAAGAACATCCCTGTTCATCAGCTGGGGCCCAGATGAAACCACAGAGGAAGTGGTGTGATGAGCAAGAGTGCTGCTCCCTCAGTGAGCCTGACAACCTGCACCAGGGTGAGGGAGACAGACACCCACGAAGGATACTCAAAATGTTCCAAAGCAGAAATCCAGAGGTTGCTTAGAGCTCAACACTAAAGCAGACTTAAAACTCATCCACCATGACTCAGGGAACTTTGCTAGGATGGGGTGGAAAGATTATAAAAGCCACTGTGGAAGGAAAATCCTGAAGCATTGCCCTCCCCACCAACTAAGTGTTTGCTGCTAGCAGAACTCATAGCCCTCTATCCCATAGAACATTCCAGCAACCCCACTGAGGAGTGGAATGGGGCTAGGAGGAGGGATATGGTGGTACCAGCACATGAATTATACATATAAAGCTTGTACTTATTAAAAATAAATTAATAAAATGAGATTTATATTTAACACTGTTTTGCAAGATTGATATTTCATTTGACATTCCTAAAGTGTTTAAAAATTTAATGTATTCTGTTCTGTTTTAATAATTTTTGCATGTGCCGTAATGTAATGTGGCATAATGTGTGTGTATGTGTGTTTGCATGTGGGGTACACATAGATGTGGGTGCCTGTATACAAGAGTCAAGGCCAGTGGTGACTGTCCAGTATCCTTCCTCTATCCCTCATCCACATATTTCCTTGAGACCACAGGACATTCTAGATGGACAGAAATAATGCACACCTGACCATGACTCGGTCATGCTGAGGTAGCTTATACTCATCTGGAACAATGGGGCATCTAAAGGCTCAGTTCACTGGCATCCACTTGGAACAAGAGGGCTCTGGGTTCTGAGGGAGAATGGGAAGCCTGTTAAACATGCAAAGTCCAGTCTTACTATGGTGGACTCTATACTGGGTTCAGAAGTCAAGCCCAAATCAAACTGATCTTTTGTTTGACTTTTGAGGAGATGGTTTCTCCCTCAACACAAATTTGCCTTGGGTTAGGATAAGTATAGCAAAGGCCTATCCTCTTTGATGTGTTTTTTTCTTATTGTTAAGCTTATTATTAAAGCCAGGTACTCTGCACTAGCATCTGCTTACTTAGATCTTGTAAAAGATATTTTCTTATGTGGAAAGTTATTGAAATTGACGTTTCCTTGGAGTCCTATTCTGACAACATTCTTAACTTATCACAAATTCTTACATTGGTTTCTTAATGATAGTTTCTTAGATTTCTCACTCCCTGGTATTGGAATACATGTTTTATGTGTTGTAGCTTACTCTACATGACAAAAATCTATTGAGCTGAAAGAATGTCTAGTGTATGCATAATATATACTAGTCACACTAAGGGAATCAAATTACAATATTTTCAAAATCAAACTTTCAGAGAGGCTGTTATGCTCACAGATAAATGCAAAGAAAAATAAAGCTAGTAGCAATCTAATAAGTGTGTACTTTTGATAGCCAAGAAACAAGTTCCCAATTTCACTCATTTTCTAGGCAAGGAACAAGGTATAAGATGTTTGTGCTCCAAAGAGACCAATGACTGATCACCTTTCAGCAATTATTTCTGATCCTTCTCAGTTCTTGAGTTCTCTTCAAGAGGAGACACCTTTATCATCAGTCTTTCTAAATCAGGTGATTATATCTGAGAGAGGATAAATTGATGAGATTGTTCCCTGCCACTTGGCAAATGTGCTGATTAAATCAGCAAACTGCACCCTGATAAAGATTTGTATGAGTACTGAACCTCAGCAACACAAATAACAAAACACCCGACATGCCATGAAAATATTAAAGAAATGGAACAGCAGAATGAACTGAGGGTTTAGTTGCTAAATTCCAGATGCATAACACCCTGACTAGTATTTTTCTTTTTACACCCTTGTAGTCTGTGTGCCAAAATTGGAGGTCCTAACACTTGGACATTTTTATGTTTTTCCTTTCTGCTTTCAAATTACATAACTTACAAACAAGGCAAGATTCCACAAAGGAGAAAAAAAATTCCTCTGTTGCATCTATTCCTTTCTGAAAATATTCTGTTAGAGTTAATTATTAATTAAGAAAACCTACTTTCATCACGTAGTATTTGATTAACACTTTTAAAACATGTCAGATAGTTAAATATCTTAAAAATCAAAACCAACCAGTTTAATAACAACTCATGTTCTGTGAATATTGAAAATTATATAAATGTGACTGGATCTTTTTAATGACATTTGTATTATGTAGGTACATACACCCATCTGTATTAACTATAAAAATAATAATTTTAGTGATTGCAGTATTTCAAAACAGAAACCAGAACAGCCTACACTTCACTTTTCTTCCAAGTGGTAGATTATGCAGTATTCACAGTGAGACAAACCACCCTAGTTCCTAATGTAGCAAACATCATTCTTATCTCCCCATGAACCATGCAATGAGAGTGAGCACAGAACATTATACACAGCATGCGCCCAGAAATTATGTGAGGGTATAATCAGTTAAATATGGAGTTAAATTGTGAGTACTGGGGATGGAAATGTGAGATGCATTCAAATTACTACAACCCCACAAAAATACCTTCTTCCAGAACTCATTCTAGCCTTAGAATTCACCCTTCACACAAACAGAACCAAAGAGGAGTTTGAAAGAGAGTTTCTTTATTGTTGTGCATTTTCCCATTCCCCCCAAAAATATCTTCTCTACAAACTCTAATTAATTATCTACAAATCCTGCTTTAAATTCCTTCCTGCTGAATTTAAAATCCTATTTGTGATTCTGCCTGTGTCATTTCAGAGAATTTTAGGATGTCCTTGTTGCTTATTTTCTTACTCAGCCAGAGTGAGTCACCAGCTGAAGAAAAGGAGTGAAACGAAGTCCAGTTGGCATGCTAACTGGAAGCAGATTTTAACAAACTATAAAAATTGTTCCTGAAAATATAGCCTTTGAGGCTATTTTAAATGAAATGTACCTTAAATATATGTTTTCTAAATGAAATATATTCTAAATACCTACTGCTTTAGAATGGAAAAAAAATACTTAAACCCAGTGTAGTGTGTCCCCAATACTACATGCTTGAAAGCAATATATATTTCTCATTTTAGTATAGTAAAAGATAATAGCAATTAACCTCCAAATATTAAACCCTATTTAATTACACAAATTCAATCCATTTGTGGTGTTTAAATTTTCTGTCAACTTGACCAGATAAGGAATGGAGTGAGAGGTGTGCCTCCTGTGTGGGTTTTTGAGGGGGTGGCCAGGCTATATTAACTGAGCAAGGAAGGCCTTCCTTCTATTGGGCTGCCCTTCTATAGGGGGGCTGTGTGTAAGGAAGCTCCAGGAGACGTTGGAGGCTTTTTCTTCTTTTGTATGGCAAGGCAGCTAGTGGTGAGCACTGGTGTATGCTTTCAGCTTGGTTCCCCTCATTGCTGTTTGTCCTTGGCTCTGAGGTTCGTTTGGTATCCAGGGTGGAACAGTTACAGGTACTATGACTCTTCATCCTGCATCTGGACTTGTGTGCTGAGCAGCTCCTAGATTCTTCAACATCACCGTTTGTGGGGATTTATAATTGCAATGTTCTGCCAGTATCTTATGAGCTAATTAAATAAATCTCCCCTTTTACATATTCAATTAATTATGTTGCTCTAGAGAACAGAGAGTAACATGAATTGGGGGCAGAATGTGGTGGTTTGAATGGGATGTCTCACATAGACTTGTATGTTTTGTATGCTTACTCTACAGCTGGTATATTTGTTTGAGAAAATTCTGAAGCTTTGGAAGTTGGAGCCTTGCTAAAGGAGATGTGTTATTGGGAAAGAACTTTGAGGTTTATTTATCCAACCCACGGTTTGCTCAGGGCTAACGCACTCAGACTACTTCTCCACACTGAATCAGAGATGTGGCCCATGCTTCCTGCTCAAGCCTGTCATGCTTTCCCCACCAGGATAAAATTTCTGCTTCAAACTGAAATAAGATGACATAAGCCCTTTCCTCCCTTGAGCTTCTTCTTATGAGTATTTTCTCCCAGAAATAAGAAGGTAACTACTAAACCATTTCACATACAAAGGAAAGAGAAGATAAATGGAAATGAGTTTAGTTCTTGCTCTCACAAGATTTATGGTAATAAAGAAGAAAATATGAAAAAGTAAATATGTAAAAATATTTATATCAGCATACCTGTAGGCAAAACAAGAATACAAATAGAAAGTAAGCAATGAGATGGATATTTACTAGGAATGTTATTACAGACCATGGTAAATTTTCTTAATAGGTAGACATTAGAGAGTTCTGAGTGACAGCTAACATAAACTCCTCTGTGATCTTAATATATTCAAATTCTGGGTTCTTCCCAGAGAATTGTGATTAGTATGGGGTCCAGCAGTTTTATTAAAAAAATACTTAAGTTGTTCTCAGTAAAAATGACAGATGATTGGTTTTCACATATTGCAAATCTTCATTAATAAACTGTGCTCAGTAGTCACATGTGAACAATAACGTAAAAATTTGGGGCTGGATAAATTACTCAACAGGTAAAAGCACTCAATGTACAAAGGTAGGGACCTGAACTTGAATTTAGCACCCACGTAAAAATTAGACACAGCAAGGCATTACTGTAACTCCAGCACTGAGGGGAGTGGAGAAAGGAATCACTGGTAAGGTAGTTTAACCAAATGATGATATATTCTGAGTCTAGTAAAAGACTCTGTCTCAAGGAATAAGCTGGACTAATAAGAAAGATACCCAAATTGATCCTCCTGCCTCTGTACATGTGCTCACAGTACCCATATCTACACACATACATACATACACCACACACACACACACACACACACACACACACACACACACACACACCACATACATACCCCAAAACTATGCATACCACTTGTACTAAAATTTTAAAGTTTTGGCAGGAAAAGGTGACAACTCTCTGAGCACATTGTAACTGAATATTATTTTAGAATATGAATATTTCTTATGACAACATATACTTATAACACAAACTGTATCTAATTGTACAACTGAAGAAGAGTGAATATGGTTTTATGGACTAGCAAGAAGATAAATGTATACTGTAAGGTTTGTACTTTGGTAAGTTAAAATGATAAGATTCATACCAAAATATAGTCCATGAACTAAGTGCAAGAGGGGGTGGAAAGAGTGTAAGAGTCACGGAGGGGGAGAATATCCAGAGACATTGCCCCCCTCAGCAACAACACACAAGTGGGGGAGGGGAAATGTGGCTGCCTGTTGTGCTATCCATAACCTCCTACCCCATGGAACCATCCAGTATGCCCACAGAGGAGGATACCCAGTGGATTGGGGACAGGGACAAGGGAATCAGGGATACCAATATAATATTTACTAATACAATGTATCTAATTTTGGACAATAAATATATCGATTTTAAAAATCTTATCAATGTTAAAATTAGATTTTGATTACATAATTTTAAATTAAATAAAACTGAAATTTACTTCCTTAGCCCAGCCACAATAACTATATTTCAAATGCTCACTTACTATGCATGATTGATTTAATGCCTTAGAAAAGGCAGATAAAAAATGTGTTCTCAGAGAGTTCTATTGGTCAATGCTAGGCAAGTAAAATCAGGATCTATTTGTTACATTCATTAGCTATATTACTGGACTCTGATTAATGTATATTAAGAAAACCATGCACTCCAAGTTATCAAGGTATAGCATGAAGAGCAAAGAAAACAATGTTAATATTAAATGATTAAAAAGTTGAATCAAAGGGTATAAGTCCATTCAAAAAATTACCAGACTGTGCCTGGTGTGGTGGTGCACACTGATCCCAAATGTCAGAAGGCTTGGAAAAGAGGATCATGAGATGGAGGCCAGCCTTGGCTACCTGGCAAGTTACAGGACAGCTTGTGCTACACAGAAAGCTCTGCCTCAACAAAGAGAAATGACATCACAGGGTGTGAGGATACAACAAGGTGTCAGAAACAATAGTTTTTAAAAGGAACAGCTGGGAGCATTCCACAATGGTTTAGAACTATGATTAACATACCTAAGGAGCCCAAGGAATCAAAATGTGAAGAAAATAAAATCTTTATGTAGGTATTTTATAGTGACATTGTGGAAGCACAATGAACAAAATAATCTTAAAGCAGTCAGAAAAAAAAATATTACTTTCAACAACTGACAATAGGGCAGGGGAGATGGCTTAGTGGTTAAAGGCACTTGCAGGCAAAGCCTGCCTGGAGTTTAATTTCCCAGTCTCCTACAAAAAAAAAGCCAGGTGATGTTCATTTGTAGCAGAAAGAAACCTTGGTGAACACACACACACACACACACACACACACACACACACACACAAATAAATAAATAAATAAATAAATAAAGCACTTTTTATAAATCCAAGATTTTAAAAATAAATACTACATCAGCATCTATTTTTTCCAAAATGTAAAAGCAACATCTTTTCACTGTGTAAAGAAAAAAATGCTATCAATCAAAAATTCAATAGCCCAAAAAATGTTTTTTTTTAGAATGTAGGGAAAGATCATACAAAATTTAAATTAGGAGCATGAATTTATCAGTTTAAAACAATGAAAAAAATATTCAGAAGAGCTATCCAAAAAGTGAGATAGAAAGAATACAGAAACCAAGTAAACATGAATAAATCAAGACACTAATTATAAACATAAAAAGTGTACAACATGTTCAAAAAGTGTATTTCCACTTTCTCTATGCATGTGATTTGCATACAGGAAGGCTACTGATTTTTGTGTGTTAATTTTGTATACTGCCACTTTGCTAAAGAAATTTATCACCTCCAGGAGTTTACTGGTACTATTCTTGGGTCTGTTATGTATAGGATCATGTCATTTGCAAAAAGGGATAGTTTCACTTCTTCCTTTCCAATTTGTATACCTTACATGATTTTATCCTGCCTTATTGCTTGGGCTAGAACATCAAGCACTAAGTTGAAGACTAGTGGTGAGAATGGACACCTTTGTGTTGTTCCTGATTCTAGTGGGAACTCCTCGAGTTTTCCCCATTGCGTATTGTCATATGATGATGGGATGAATCTCCAGACCAGGCACAGTTATGGGAGGAAAATATTTACTTAAGTAACAGATCCAGGGGAAATTCCAGAATGGTGAAAGAGGCTGGCACCCTTTCACAGATCAAAGCAGAGAGAGAGAGAGACCCATCACCAGCACCTAAAGCAAGCACACTCCAACTGTAACTGGCAATCAGCAGGACCTCCAGTCATGAATTCAGACTGTCCTTTGCATATATATATATATATATATATATATATATATATATATATATATATATATATATATATATATATATGTATATATATAGCTGGAATTTCACATCCACCTCAGAAATATCTTAGGGCTGGAACCTATTAGGCCAAGCCACGGTGACACATCCTCCATCCAGGAAGCTGGAAGCTGGAGAAAAACTCATAACCTCTTGAATCTATTGGGGGACATCAATGCAAACTACCACAAGTATGAAATCAGAGATAATGTCCCATTTTAATAGCCTCAAAAAATTAAATAACTTGAAATAACACTAACCAAGGATGTGAAAGATTTCTATAATGGAAACTTTAAAAAGTTCAAGAAGGAAATAGAGGAGGATCTGAAAAGCTGGAAAGATCTTCCATGCTCCTGGCTAGGGAGAATTAATATAGTAAAAATGGAAATTCTTCAAAAAACAATATTCATATTCAATATCATGCCAATAAAAATCCCAGCTTCATTCTTATGGACATAGAAAAAAACGTGTACAACCACTATGGAGTGCAGTGTGAAGGCACCTGAATAGGATGGATATAGAGTATCAATGGACCTTGATGTCCCTCTACTGGGCATCTACTCTCAAGATTTCTCACCTGAGCACAGAGACATTTGCCCAACCACATTTATCACAGCTCAATTCATAATAACTAAGAATTGTAATCAACTGAAATGCCGGTCAATAGATGAATGAATATCAAAGTTGTGGTATATTTACACGATGGAATTCTACTCAGCTGAAAGGCAAAATGATATAATGAAATTTAAAGAAATGTGGACAGATTTGAATCAGATCATACTTAGGGAACTCACAAAAGAACAGAGAAACAAAGTCAGCATATTCTCCCTCATATGTAGTTCTTAACTGGGTTAAGCTTACTTACATACACTAAGCTCCTGAGAAAGCTGTGGGCATTTCCTGTTAAGAGGGGCCATGAATGGAATAGGAAGAAGCCTAACCACAAGAAAAATTGTTGAGGCCTGCCACTCCCTCTCCCAGTCATTGGTTACTTTCCACACTAAGCAGTTGATCAAAGTGACCCATAAGGTCCCCCAAATAAGGCAGACTTTTGTCAAAATTCTTCACTACTCACCCAAGGCAAAAGGTAATAGTCTATTACTGAAGATACCACAGAGTGTCATCACACAAAACTAGAGACTCTTAGATCCTGAATGGTAACCAGATCCCAGATGGTAGCATGTGCAGTGCTAAAAGGCATTACATATGAGCTATCAGGAGAAATCGGTCAATGATATTTGGAAAAAGCAGAGATATAGAATAGAGATTGATGTCACGAGAATGCTGAACACACTGCTATATGGATGAGACCAGCAAGTCAAGAAGTACTCATCTGTGCAATAGTGACACTACACCTAGGAGGGTAATCAATGGCTTACTGATTGGCTAAGGGATCCACTCAGTGTCAAGGAACCCTTAACTGGAACTGGGACCATGGCAAATTCTTATGGGAACCAAGAAGCCAGGCTCCAAGGGAAAATTCCCACAACCAGAGAGCAACAAAGATGCTATGCCCATTTGAATTTTGCCAAATTATCAATGTTTGTCTCATTTAACCTACACTGATCTCACTCTCCCATGGAGATTCGGTTTGGCAGCAAGAGTTATGGACAACCAATTCCTCCAAAAAGATATGGAATGATGGCTGATATCCTGGCAGGAGGTGAATCACCCCTGGCCTATCAAATAAGGGCCAAATGAAACCTATGAGAAAGTGGTGAGGTAAATAAGAGACCAATCACCACAGCAAGTCATATAACTCATGAAAGGTCAATGGAGACATACACCAAGGACACCCAAAGCAGAAGTCCAGAGAAACTTGAGACCTCAATAATAAAGCAGACTTAAAACTCACCGTGACTCAGGGAACTGAGTGAAAGAGGGGGTGGAAAGAATGTAAGAGGCATTGTTGGGGGGGAGTATCCAGGGACATTGCCCCCCTCAGCAACAATATACAAAGGGGAAAAAACTGGCTTCATCTTGTACAATTCATAACCCCCAACTCTATGGACTAATCCAGTATGCTTTCCAAGGAGGGACCTCAATGGGTTGGGGACAGAAAGAGGGGAATTAGGGTACCATTACAGGATTTGCTCATACAATGTATTTAAATATTGACAATAACAACATTAAAAAAAAAGAAAAATGCTAATTATTGTTAAATTACTGGAAGCATCACTAGTACTTGAATTCCCATGTAGGATGGATAATTGATGTATTTCAAGGAAATGTTCTATGAACACACCACAACCAAATTCTTGTACCCTCTTATGGGAGACAGAAGTTGTTATGTCAATTCTAGGGCTTGCAAAATAAATAACAAGACCTGGCAAGAACTTTTTTTAAAGCATCTTTCTAGGTTATATTGAAAAATGTAAACAAAATTCAGCTTTCCTCTGTTTTATGAACACATAAAAAGTGTCAGTAATGGTTGAGAGGAAAGGTTTTATGTGTATTCATGTATGTATAAAATTAGCTAGAAGAACACAAATGTAGCTATGTTGCTGCTAAACAATGAGAAAAAGTAAAGAAAAGCATTTCAAAGAAAAGTGATATAAAAACATAATTGGAAAGATTTAAGATTTCTGAATAATCATTCAATGTGTGTGCATTAGAAAATTTCTATTAATCAAGGGAAGGTTCCTAGAAACAAGAACATATAGACTCAAAATCCTGGTGAAGTTTGTTAACTCACTTCTCACATTAATAACACAAGGAGATTAGGAATTTTTTTCATATATATATTATAACTATATATATACTAATAATATATATTAATTAAATATTATATATATATTAACATAACAAAATGCTCAGTGCTGTGTGTTATTAGAGAAAGCCCCCAAAACCCTTAAAATCAGTATGTCACACCACTTTATCCATTAGATATTCTCCCCCACATGGTTGTGCACCACTGTTGCACAGATGGGCACTTCTTGTCTTGCTTGTCTATGCCATATAACAGAGTGTTCTGCATTCTCAGGCCATCGGTTGGTGTAACTTGAGGATGTCCCCTGCTTTCTTGGGATATCATTGGTCTGATTCCCCTGGCAGCTGGTTTCATTTCTGGATTCAGCAAGGTCTCTCAGTGTTGTGGGGCAACAATGTGTAGAATCTTCAGCAATAGGGTCTTATCTTTTTCCCATGGTGGGTATTCAAGAGCAGTGACAAAATCTTATCTTATCTTCAGGACCATGTAGGTCACTTTGATCAACAGCTCATTGTGGGCAGTAACTAATTACTGGAATGGGAAGCCCAAGGTCAGAGTCATCCTAGAGTTAGGTTTCCACCCAACCTCTGTGGGGCCCTTGTTACTCTACAATGCCCCTGGCTAATTTAAGAACTTGTACAGAAGAAAGATTTCTATGGAGTCAATTTCTTATGGGTTTATGTTAATGTATATTTCCTCCTGCTGTCCCATATTCCCCAGTCCCCAATTCCTTTCATCCCATTTGTCTGTCTCCCGAATCACATATCAGGTTTGCTTGCTGCTGTTCAAGCTTAGCCTGTTTAGGAACCAGAGATGAGGGAGAATATGTGGTGTTTATGTCTCTGTTCTTGTTCCAAGGCTGTCCACTTTTCTTTAAATTTTATTGTATCATTTTTCCTCACTTCTGAGTAGAACTCCATGGTGTATATGAACCACATTTTTGATATCCACTCATCCAAGATGGGCATTTAAGGTTGGTTCCAATTCATATCTTTTATAAATTGAGTTGTTATAAAAATGGCTGTGATGAAGGGAGGAGTCCTGAGGGTAGATGCCCAGGAGCTGGAGAGCTGGGTCCACTGGTAGCTCTATATCCATCCTATTCAGAAGCCTCTACACTGCTTTCCATAGTAGTTGTACTAGTTTTCATTCCCACCAGCAGTGAATGAGAGTTCCTTTTCCCCCACATCCTTGATGATATCTATTGTTGGTAGATTTTTTAATGATTGCCATAGAAAAAAGTCTTTAAGTCTACAAAATATGCAATGTATTAAAAAGTTTTAATGTAGACAAAAAGGATTTCACAGGATAAATTACATACAAATATAAGAATGTTTAACTTGAATAGAAATAATACTAATAATTTGAAAATAAGCTAGTTTTTACACTGAATTTTTTCAGATACTATATGAAGCAACTAGACTGAAAATGCTACTAAGTATATGAAGAAACAAAACCCATTTGAACACAATATACACTGCATAATATAAAGAACTTGTGAATTTCTGCATCCCAGGAGGTCTTCTCCTTAAATAGATCCTTAAATAAAACTTGGCACGTGTTCCCTAAGTGGCTTTGTGGGCATTTTTACTTGCATCAGCCAAAATTACCTACACTAGAAACAAATAGAAAGGATACCTATATAGTGTATGTTAGTGTTTGCAATTGACTACCTACCATAAAGCTGTGAATGATAGCAATAAGAATGCACATATAACCTAAATGACTACTGGTTGAAAAGCAAGTTATAAAGGAATACATACACTAACATGTCTTACTTAGAATGCCTGAAATTGTATGGAGTTAAGCAATATATTAACTGGGTAGATAGTCCTGAAGACAGCCGAAGCTATCATAGAAAAGGAAAAATATCTGCCAAAATATTCAAGAAATAATTCTCTCTGGGGCATTGTGTGAATGATGCAAGATTACTTAAGGTAATCTTGTTCTAGGTGGTAGGTACATGGCTACTAATTATATTGTTCTTCAAATATATGTATTTTCATATATTCTTGCACATTTACTATCTTTCACATATTTAAATTCACTAAAGTAATTGCAATCGAGTCAGTAGAAAATAAACATCAAAATATGTTTATTAGTCTTTACAAGGAATTTCATGAAGCCTTGGCATGCACAGAATCAAAGGGGTAAAATATTCACTCATCTTTATAGCCATTAAATCTATTTAAGAATATATGACTCAGGAGTCAGCTGAGAGACAACTAGCTAGGAATTAAAAAGAACATTTTCACCCTCAGCAAGGATTTCTCACTGGTGTCTTAATGCATAGCCTTTTCCCTGCAAGAAAAGGGTCAAACACTTTAAGAATAATGGGATAGTTTTGCCTGAGCTATAGCAGATTGGTAGACAGAACTTGTCTGCCCTGGGAATATGACAGTTCCCTGGGACTGGTAAAGGCTGTTTACTTGTCTACAAATAATTGGCCATCTAATAAGCTTCTCACTCTAATCAAATCCTTTGGCCTAAGAAAATTCCTTTTATAAAAAACATAAACCTATGATAAAATCAACTACCTCAATAAATGATGGATGGAATACTGCTTACACTGTTTTACCTGATTGTTAAATTAATTTTCCTATCCCATCCCTGTGGATGAGAGGAATTAAGAGATTATTTTGTTCCACCAAGAAAACTATCATTAGACAGTAAATTCATTATAACGTCAGAGGATGACATATGCAGTACACTATGCTCTTCAGATCTACTGGAAATGCATGCTACAGAGCAACAGTCTGGATTTTGGCTTCTACACACATCCAAATCTAGTAGTAAAAGACTTAATTAGAGAAATAAAAATTACAATGTTAAATGTAATTCAAATGATTAGTTTAAAAATATTCCAAAGTTGGGACTTGGCAATGACTCAGTAGATCTAGCAGTTGCTGAACAAGCCTGAAGACTCAAGTTCAATTCCCCAGGTTCCACATACAGCCCGAAGAGTAGATCATCCCAACACACCTATGAGTACACACACAGTAAAAAAAAGGTTAATTTCCCAAAAATTTTACTTCTGATAATTTAAAAACAAGAAATGATTTAACATTAAAATTAGTATGATTTTTTTGCCTGTTTGAATTTTTGGATTTTGGGTTTTTGGGGGTTTTTGTTGTTGTTGTTTTTGGAAGTAGGGTCTTGTTCTAACCCATGCTGATTTGGAACACATTCTGTAGCCCAGATTGGCTGAAAACTCATGACAATTCCTCCCTCAGCATCCTGAGCAATGGGATTAAAGGCATGAGCTTCCACGCCCAGCTATCTGCTCATTTTGATTTACACCTGATGAGGTGAGTTGGGATTTACTGGGCTGCCTAGAGCTATAAGACACTGGTAGTGAGAGGCATTTTCATATAGTCTTTGTAAGGCAAGCTTGCTTTAAGATCATTAATCACACCTACAGTTTCCTCTACTTATAAAGGAAATAAAGGATACATGGAGATAAGCATGAAGGCACATATTTGTATTTTTTATTTATAACTTCTAAAATTTGATGACTGACTTT